>OU343220.1:4673594-4766971 GCA_910596185.1 Chrysanthemum makinoi
AATTCATATAGGATAAGTAGCAAAAAGAAATAATATAAATCAAAAAAGAAAACTGGTTTATAATCGTTGTTGTTAAAAAAAGTTTTGAGTAAATGATATATGATCAAGTTACGTACAAAATGATCATTAGAAATAAAATTAGTGAGTTCTTTGCATGGCCATGCATGCAACTCCGTATAAGATCAATCAAAACAGTTTATATATAATAAAAATAACATATATCAATTCATGCAACGTAAACTTGTATTCATGTAGTACGTATATATTGTACAATATATGTACAAAAGTAAAAAAAAAAAAATCTCCCATACTATATATGCACTACATGATATAATATTCATTATAGATCATATTTGATTTCCTATAAATTTTGATCCAAGAAAGATTCTTGAATAGATATACTTTGGCCAGTTATAATGAAGAAGCTCCTCTATCTCCACTTCCACCATAGCTAATGGCACTGCCGCTCTCATGTGAGCCGCTATTGATGGTTTGGGTGGTAGTAGGGGTTGTGGAATCGATCAATGGTGGCATAGAAGTCCAGTTAGTCACTGATGATGATAACGATGACTGGCACTTACAGTTGTCAATCTTGCTTTGCCATGTTCATGACCCACAACTTCATGATCATTGGTTGTTTGTAAATTCATGATTGAGACCTCATCATGGAATGGTTGGGTAACACTAGAATTAAGGCCAAGAAATTGTGTCATTTCCTCACTTCCTTGATTGGAATACTAGTTGAAAATCATTTACAAAACTCGGAGTTTGTTCTTGCATTTGAGGTATTGAATTTGTTCGGTTTAACAAGGTTGATAATCCACGTGTTGTTTTGGAGCAAAAGGTTGAAATATTGAAGGTTTTGAGCAAGTTGATTATGTTCAAGTAACTCTTTGATGTTAGCTAGGGCTAGTAGTTGAGGCAAGCAAGAATAGAAGTTTGTTCTTGGTTGATGAGTCGTGGGATTCGATTCCCATATGAAGTAGCTTCTTCTTCATGTGTGTGTTCCAATAATTCTTGATTTCATTGTCTGTGCGCCCTGGTAGACGTGTTGCAATAGTGGACCATCTTCAATATAAAAACCAAAAGGAAACTTCATTAAGTCAAGAACTGGTAAGAAAAACATGTAAGGTTGTTGATTGAGTTGACATCACAAAAACGATATGCATTCGTTCCACACAACATTAAGTCGCAGTTATGACATGAATGTGTATCGTTTTGTCATGGTTTCCTATCAAAACATCGAGAATTATCCATCAATTTTTTGTATTTTAAGAAGTGTTTAAAGCTTTTAGTGATGAATTATACTTGTTTCCAAGAACGGAATGAAGGTGAAGAATAACGTCCTCTTCTTCTTTTGAGAACTTTCCCTTTTGATACGGCCGAAGATAATTTGTCCATCTTAATCTGCAACTTTTCCGCATCTATGCACCTGAAAATGAAACATACATTTTATAAATAATCAAAACATCAAAATCATTAAAGAGCATGAAAGGTAACACTTCCATGTAACATACTCAAGTTTTTTTTTTAAATAAATTATTGATCATGAAATTAATAGTAATTATAAGGTTAGGATGCACAAAAAAGTTCAAAAACAACTCTACTACTTTTTATTTAAATATAAAACAACCATATGTATTACTTAAAGAAACCCTACATATTTTATATCATAGAACTTAAGCTTCAAAAATCACCAACTTACTCACGAAAATATGTAAACCATTTTTAACTCTCAAAATATTCTACTTGCATCAACACCAAAGGACTCTTGGCCTAGCGGTATGTGAGTGGCCCAACAACTTAAAGGTTGTGAATTCAAGTCGTTGAAAACATATGTGAGATAAAAATTGTGAGATATGTTGTGGTGTAAGTCGCATTAAAATTAATCGTTAAAAAAATCTACTCACATCAACAAATCAACTATTATAGTGAAAAACTTGAAATTTGTGGATCATCATTAACAACATAGCCCTAATGGTACATTTAACAGGAGAACTCCATAAACATCTAGTTCTGGCTATAGCTGGTTCAAACACAAACCACATATTTTTCTCCCAACATACAAATAATTGTAACTTCTATATTTAAAAGACACCCTATATGTTAACACATTCCGCTGTGTACGTACGTACTTGTCTGTTTGCATGGACAAAACCACTTGGGTGCCAGATGTGACCCGATTTTAGTTCATAAAGTGTAAATTCTTTTCAAAAAGCGTAGTTTTATTGTATGTATGTGCTACTTTCTTTTCTATATCGTACAAAAATTTTAGCCCAAAATTTCTTTTTAGTGCAAAACATTTTTGTGCAACACTGAGAATCCTAGGTTCATCCTGTGTGTGGAGAGATCGAGAGGGAGATAGAGGAATGATCACCTGCAAGTTTAGGTAGAGCGCTCCAGCTTCCATGGCCATGAGCTTGAATGTAATCAATGAGTATTTGATCTTCTTCAGGTGTCCATGCACCTTTCTTGAGGATGTTATTTTCATCATCCCTACTTGTTGGAGTTGGACACCTTCCCATTTCTTTATTTTTAGAGACTTTTGTTTTCTTGTGTTGGAAATTAACCAACCCTTGTAGTATATATATATACCCTCACCTTTGCTTCTAAACTTCAACTTCCTCTTTCACATTTTAACAAAAGAACAATAAATATAAGTAACGTCTTCTTAAATTTACATATATAGTCAAATCGCTGACGGCAAAAATACATGTTTTAGAACGTTTTTCTAATGATTATTGTTTGTATTACAAAGATTGTCGATATCGCATATACATATCTTGATTAGTTTGATTGATGATCGTACTCATCATAATACTTTGCTAGCTAGTTGATAAAATAATCAAATACGTCAATGTATATAGGCTATATGTATTATGCATGGTATGGTATAGTAAAACACTTGTCGACTTCTTTTATATCAGACGTAAAACTGCAAGCATTCTGAAATAAAAGGGAAAATGCATAAGAATGTCTCTGAGGTATAGCAGAAGTTACATTAGTTCGTTTAACTCTAAAAGGTGAAAATGGACAACCAACTTCACAACCTGTGTTATTGACAAAAATTATAACTTTTATGATAGTCGAAATATAAAATACGAGTACTGGAAGACGACGACACAAAACGATAAAGAGACGCAAAGGGGCAGAGTCGCAATCGTGTGGTGGTCATCATAGTGACTGCCTAGGGGGAGTTGGTTATGACTTCGAATATTGTACGAGTTGATTATACATTAGTTACTCATTCGTGTTCACAGTAAATGATACCAATACCAGTTGAAAAGTTAACCCTTGATGTTTTATGTTGAATGCTCTACCTGAAACTTTGACATGAATTATGTTTCAATTTGCTTATACTACCAACTCGCGAAGAACTAAAATCAGGATATATGGTAAAGGGTGTAAATGGGTAGTATGTTGCATGGTGGGTTTCTCTTTTAGGTTTTTTTAAGTGAACTCTCTGTTAAATGCATGTGCATATATTTGCTCATGCGTTTAGACATAGAGTTGTATTGGTAGTTGCTTCCGGGCTTTCCAAAAAGCAAATGATTTGCACATTTTAATTTTTACCGCTTTACACTTTTATGCATTTATCACTTGTACATTTGAGTCGTAAATAACAAATGAGCGTTGCAATACTTCTTTTTCCTAAAGGATCATAGAAGCTTCATGCGTACATGTTTGCAGATGTCTTAGGTATTGAGACCCTTAAATAGATATATCTATAAAATTTTAGGTATATATGACCAACGTGTTGTGTATATGCTAACACTTTTTAGCTCATATGTTTATAAGCTTTTATGAGTTTAATTACATGAATCGTCCTTGTGGTTTTATCAGGGTTTCACAGGTTTAATTCACGTGCTTTCTTTCAAGGGGTCCTATCTTGATGATTTTAACCTGTTACGGGTTTGATCTTTTGACCAGTATTTCTATTACTTTGACTATTAAATGAATTTAAGAATGAAATTAAAAAATTACCCTCTTCTACTACTAATACCAACAAGTCCACATTCATCTTCATTCTTAATTATTTACTATTATTGTTAGTATCACTCCAATGGATTGAAATCCTCTCATGTTCAAATTAAACATGAGAATTAATGTTTGGATTTATGTGAGTGAAGAAAATAAATAAATAAATCATTTATTATGTGACCTCTATTTTGTTAAAAAAAACTTTACTTGACAACAAAATTAACATGACCTTTCATGTTCAAATAGAACATGAGAGGATCCCAATCCCACTGCAATAACCTGAAGTAACTGAGTTTTTAATGTTCATAATTTGAAAATACAAAAAACACAAAATTTCAAAACATCCAAAATCTAGAGACGGGCATGCAATTATCAAGCACCAAATTATTGCGACTAAGCTTGGTATTCCAAAAATGCTTGACTTTTTTACAAGTACAATGTGTCTTGAGTCGTAGAGTATGAGTAGCTTTGCTCGTTAATTATAGAGATTCGTGCCGAAGATGAATTAAAAGATTGTTTGATCATTGCTATACCTTCGAGTGAAATATGTTGAGTCTAAATTTGACCAAATTATCCCTCACCAAGTATTTGACACATAAATTACAGCCTAAGTCACTAGCTGATAAAATCAGAGAGCTAGTCCACTCTTTGATTAAGTCTAAAAGTAAACTATGAGCAAAATTTACTCCCTGATAAGGATTAGTACTGCTGATCACTGTCAGCTATCTTGCCAAGGTATTCACCTCAGCGAGCAACCTTAGAAGAGTTAAAGTCCAAGAGCACTTGATATAATCAACCACTGTTATAAAGAACAACGGGTCTGACCAAAAGAACTCTGTGAGTATCTTCGCATATCAGAATATAAATAATTCAGATATATTGTGTACTTCTTGGGAAAACATTCAAGCTTCAAAGAAGACAAAAACACTTTGTGATGCGAGAAGTCAACAAAACAAAGGAGTTACAAACAACCAAAGTCTAGACTCACAAAATGTCTCTAAAGACTCAAAATTCTTATCAACTTAAACCATTGAAGATCTATGCAACCACAAAACAATGATAAGATCATATATATACACAAACACTTGAAAGTTATTTATAAATATGAAGAATGATCTGTCTGAATTTCTCAGACTCTCTAAGGCGGGATTAATTCAAGATAAGCAAAGGGGGAAATCCTTAGGAAGATAGAATCTCATCGATAGCAGGGAAAGCAACTTTCATATACTGCATGCATAAATGTTAGGTTCCCAAATATGCAACACAAGTATCAATAGAAGAGATAAGATGAAGAAGAGATAGGTTGAACAATATCCAAACAGACACACACACGTTAATATGAAAGGTTAGGCGTAAGGTATGAGTGAAAGAGTAAATTGAACAACCAACCCTCAAGTGAGGGTTATTACAAGGTATTTATAGGAAGGGGAGCTAGGGCAACACTCCCACCTCCTTTCCTTAATGGACATGGGCCTAAGCTCATGGGCCTTCTACATAAGCTTAAGCTAATAACAAACATAAAGGCCATAATTAAGCTAACTATTACATATGAATCACTGACACTTGATTTAGGTTTAGGAGTGATTCAAACAATCCCCCCCTAAGTGTTAGTGAAGAATGAATATGAACGGTGAAGGCGTTGATGTAATAGTAGCTTTGACGTCTTCTGACATTCTTCTTTCTTGTGAGAAGAATTTCTTTGATTCGAACAACCTCCCGAGTGTAGAGAAATTGTCTTCTTCGAACAGTTCTGCTTTGACATCATCTTAATCTTTGTTCTTTGTTCATGGTTCTTTGTGATGGAAGTGATAGTATGTTGTTGTTGTTCCAGACGTCCGCTCCTCAAGTTCAGCTTCATTTGCTTCAATGTTCCACGTCATTCTTCAACATACTCACACACACTATTTGACGCTTGAATTCAAGATGATGAAGTTCTTTTTAAGTCTTTAAACTTTGTAGATTCTTTGATTTGATGTAGAATCATTCTGACTTTTGTGTTGCCTTTCGAGAGAACTTCCATTAGTGATGATGTTGGCATGATATGTGAAGGATCTCAGCGACGTCCGCCCGAGCTTCCATAAGAAGAAAACATGAAACGGTTAGTAATAAGCGGATTCCGGCACTTACAAGTTTGAACTTCGAGAGTGTTAATAGCATAGTGTGAAAACACAACTCTAATTTAAGCCACTGAAGTGGCTAGTATGAGTGGGACGACGATTGCTACATCTAACCCGTTTGATGCACTTAATGTGATCATACTTGATGAATATGGTACTCTTTACTGTTATATAGTGGATTCGGTTGTTCAATGGAAGCCAGGAGGTCAACAAGTACATTCCGGGAATGTCTCACAAGAACCGCTTGTGAGTGATTCAATGGAAGCTAACGAGGTTGGCCATACCCTATTGTTGTGGAAAATTGGGGAGCTTGAAAAGCTTCTTATGGATGGAAAAGCTACCTTGTTGATGATGTGGTAATCCTATTAAAAAGGTTGATTATCCGTGTAAAAAGGATTTTCCGTCTACTTCATCTATTAAGAGGGTTAACCCATTCTCTAAGGTGGAGAGATTGTCTCCGACATGATGATGAGGAGGTTGTAAACACCTTTGATGAGTCGAGTAACTTATTTGGTGGTGGTCATGATAGAGAAGATGACTTTGATGACTATGGTTATGATAACTATGCGGATCAGGTTTACGATCTTCCAGTAAGTTGGATGCCTATTACAACACATATGGTATCAAGCTCCAAGGCCTTGGTAGGAAGTAAATGTTATCTCATAGAGTATGATGTGATATTTTGAGTAGTGGTATATTTTTTTTTTAGAAAATAGGAAGTATCTTGTTATGTAAGTTTTTCGCCTATGTAACGGGCTGAGATATGGGATTCACCCATATCCTTTGTATTTAAACGTTTTTGGAGTAATATATTTCCGGGGCATTGACCTTTACCCAAAAAAACACAACTCTAATTCTCACAAAGGCCGTTCTCGAACCGAGTCCCACAAGTGAGATAACGCTGATAAAATCAGTATCATTCCACAGCTCGATGAGTCACCGAGATACACCAAAGCATCACCACCGACTATAGACCGTTTGAGACACACTAGCGTAATCCACGGGAGTTACCGAAGTGACCGGCCGTCGTGGTCGCTTGATGTTGACCCCGCGAGTTTCCATTTAATCACCTCGATCACAATGTGAACCTCTCTCATAAATGTTCTCGACTGCATTGCTAAGACTGCGGAAGGACTCGATAACGCATCACCGATGTTCTTATTGTTTGAACAACAAGTGATGAAATGTCAAGTGTACCTAAGAGATCTTTTGATGAATCTCGTGGCTCGAGACTCAATAGTGCATTTTGGTTTTCCTGAGCGGAGACTAGGGAGAGGGTCTCCTTCTTCAATACCGCAATCTCTAAGAGAAGCCGATAGTTTACGTAGGGTCCCCTGTGAGAATGAAACAAGCTTCTGTTGAGAGAAACTTGAGTGGCTAAGAAGGTTTAGTGCATGCGCCATCTGGGTCCATGACTCGACTTTTAATCTTCAACACGGTCATCTAGTGACAAACGGTAGTATATGAATTGAACCGGTTCAGCCTAAGTTGAATAATTTTGAGGGCTATTTCTTTTCACCCTTTTCTTTGCATTTTTTTTTAATTCTTCAACTCCTTCTTTCTCCTATTCTCATTTTCTCCTTTTTATAATCATACCTAAGGACTTCTAAATTCTAACTGTTGGTAGTGACCTTGGGTAGATCCCTCAGGCTATGGCGGATCATAGGACGGTTATTCCTAACCTTAATCACCTTATAACTCCATTGCCATAAAACCATTTTCATGAAAAATCTCAGTGTTTTGTAAATGAAAACATGTTTGAACACTTCAGAGTTTTACATTTTCATAAAATACTCCACATGTGCTTAAGAGTTTTGACGAAATCAGACAAAGAGGAAAGAGCGCGCACTTTTGAATTGATCGACTCAAGATAGACAATTCCTTGCAAGACACGATTACGTTGTATTAAGTTAAAGGGATACATTGTCGCCTTTTAGGTGACAACTAGCTTTAATAACCACCTTGAAGATGTGGACAACCCCGAAAGGTTGTCAAACCCGTCAAAGTTCATGTCTATCAAGAGCTTCTAGAATAGGTACAATTTACTTGGATAAGTCTTGGAAGACAAATCTTTTCAATGTAATTATTCAGCCCCGTCAATTCATGGGTTAATGTCTTTTCACACGAGAATTCATGAGCAAAACACAACATATTTCTTATCACGTATTTTTCTCCCCTTAAAAAATGGCATATAAATGTTATTTTTGAAGAAATGTTGAGAATAAATATGACCATTTTGAGTTTTGTGGGAAGATAACCACTGAGAACAATTTATGAACAAAGATTTTAGTCAAATACTCCCCCTCAACAAGTGATATAAACGGTTGAGGTTTTGAAATCATAAGGGGAGTAGTACTTGTTTTTGAGCAAAACCTTAAAAAGTGAAAGGTTTGATAGGTTTTACTCAAAAGTAAGAAGCTTTCGCTCCTTTTATAAGGATTGTGGCAATGAAGCGTACCACAGGGTCCTTTATTTATAAGAGCGGGTTGTACACTATAATGTGTGCACAAGCCATAGACATATAAATCACACATCCAAAATATTATGAAATAGAAGCAGTTCAAGGGGTACCCGGAAGTCCATCAATGTTTCCGGAATGCGAAATGGGCTGATAGCCGTGCGAGAGCAACTCGGACGACCACCTACAAAGCTTTCTCTCCGAATGATCCTTCGATACAACCTATCATCAATCATGGTGATGATTCTCTTCACATCCCGTCTTTCCTTAGAATTCCATCGCGACCCAATACCTTCATGAATATCCTTCAACCTATAAGCTAATCCGTCCCTAACCTTCTTCAATTTGTGATCCCCAAACTTGTGAAGATCTCACACCATCAGCAACATGCAGTGTTTCACTAAGGTAAACCACCGAATGGTTGGTGATGAGTGTATATTGTGAAAGCCGGTTGATGTCGAAGATCTAGCGAGGTGGAGTGAAGTTGACACGGTCCTATATGATTCAACCGCAAGCTGGAGATCTTCTACACGTTCTTGATGACAATGCGTCGATGAAGATCAGCAAGGACTTGATGAATTCACGTTATTTCAGTTGAAAATTGTCTCATGCGACCTGTACTTTGGCAGGTACATGTCTTCAATGACGTTGAGAGACAAATTCTCAAAGTCCGCTTCAGAGAATGCATAATCTCTTTCTTTGCCTTGCCTTGACCACAATATTCTTGAGAAAAGTGTAATCCCATTTGGATGAAAGATCAACATGTTTGATGGCAACGATATTCTTAGTAATGAACACTTCATGTTGAGACTCTAACCGCACTGTAGTATATTCGTCGGCGTTCGGCCAATGGTGAATCCCATACAGGCATCACGCTATACTCTTCCACATTGTTGGAGAACATGTGGTTAGCTCTTTTCCTCGATGGCTATACGTTAGAGTATATGGTCGGGAATGGAAGTGTTAGTGATGTAGCGTATTTCCTTGAACCATCACCACCGTGTAGAAGAAATTCCAAGTCTTTGTTGAGAAATATCTTAATGGAATCCTAGGTCGATCTGGTTCCAATTGTTGGGTAGAGGTTTGGACTAGTCTGGGTAATATGGAGGATTGTCCGTTTGGTAAAGTCGATGTTTGCTTCTTGGTTGAGCCAATCCATGTTGTTAGACATGGCTCGTGCTATATTATCAAGGTGATACTCAACTTCTATAGCACTTTCCGAGCTGTCTTTGAGAAGTTGAAATGCTTCATTCTTGATTCGCTTCAACTCGGATTTTGTCATCTTCTTCACACGGAATTTTTCTTGTAGAAGTTTCGCATGCTCCAATGTACTACATTCAGTAACCTCTTGACCTTCGGATGGGTAGAGTGGAATCAACAAGCTCGAGAACCATTCAAATTCGATCATCCTCGCCCGACCATGATAAGACGTCGGTCATAGGCGCCTTTTTCTTCTTTTTCTTGCCCGTTGAAGATTTTGGTTTTAGCTGTGTCGGAGAGATGGGTTGTTGTTGTGGCTCGGGATTCCTCATCGTCACCACCAATATTCAAAGTGATCACCTTTTCGGAAGGGTGGTGTCTCGAACTCGAGGTTTTCTTGAAGAGCGAGGAGGGGATCTTTGTTGAGCTGGAGTCCTTTGGGTGGAGGTGCATTGAGTATTGAATGGAGGATGATTCACTGGACTTCTTCGTATGCTTGGGCTCGTATCCTTATCCCGATCTTTGTTCGCTGCTCTTTGAACGTTTAGGCCTTACAGCTTCTTCTCAGAGCTTGAATTGAGTTGGTATTCCACAATGCTTCAAACAATTTAGCTCGCGGGGAGGCAAACGTTGCAGCATTTCGACATTTGAGCTACTAGCCGGTTCACCATTCATCATCTCGAGAAGATTGTGAGTTCAATGGATTGATGCTCAAATTCATGGAGTTGATTTCATGGCTTTCTTGGCCAGATGTAAGAGATTCTATAAAGTTGTTCGTATACATCTCCTTTTTCGTTTAGGAACGACTCCATAAGAAACTTGTGAGAGTATTCTTTGATCATCTCGTCCATTCTCCCTTGAAGATCATCTTTCATGAGCTTCGGACATACTCCCTTCAACTTGCATCTTGTCTTGCTCATCATGAAGATATCAGACTGGGTCACAAGCAGAAATCTAACTTCTTCTTTGTAATATTTTTCTCCTCACGTTTGACAGCTTTAACGATTCGTGACTTTGCAAAGACATCCACGAGGCGTTGGCTTCTTCACCGATCGGATGTGGATCCGTTGTTCCTTTTGATGGTGGTGGTGAAGAGTGAGAAGATGAATCTGATGATGATGAGATATGAGGAGACTCGGGGTCCTTTGGTGGCTCAGAAGTTTCTTCCTTTGAAGCGTGCAGGACTATCCGAAGAAACTTATCATACTCAACATCTTCTTCATTTCAGACTTAGCTTTTCATCGCCTTTAGCTTTAGCCGCAGCTTCTTCATCGCTTTTTCTTTTCTAACTGCATTCTCGCTTCAATGTCAAATTCAATAGAATCTTCCACCGCTTGTTGTTGTTCCAAAGTGGTGGCACGCATCCCTTATCGGGTCGATTAACCGTGATTAGATTTGGTGTGGGTTGAACTCCACCACTTGATCCTCCGGGGCCACCCATTTGGTCTTTAGCAAATTCTTTCGCAACGTATTGGAGTCTAAGGAATTTGAACTTCCTTCGTACTGTGTCCGCAGGCTCTTCATCCAATCTTCTTCTTGTTGTTGCTCACCATGGAGTCTTCCCTGTCGTGTTTATCTGGTGGACCGAGGTTTAGGTACCGTTGTAGTGTCATCTTTAGCGTTTCTGAGTAGAAAATCTCTTCATTTGATGTAGTACCCTCCGAGTCCTCGTCTGTTAGCTTTCGGTTCGGACTTGGGAATGGGGAATAGGAATAGCTTCCTTGGCGGAACTTTCCCTAAGTGGAGGATTCCTCTGGGGAACTTCCTTCGACTTCAGTGCTTGCGGCACTTCTCCACTCTCTTCTCGGGTTTTCCTGGTAGGTGTACCGAAGATTTATCATCTAGAAACCAACTTTGTTCTCTTCCACAACAACCAAATATCTTCTATAGAGCTTTTGAGTTCATCTGAGAGAAGATGGTCCGGCAACAAGCACCCTGTTTCTTAGTTGTTGATTCCTTGAATCGACAGTTAGGTAGGTTCGCATAACATGTCGTGATTGTCGGGTCATTGATTCTCTTTGGGGATATCTGGGTTATACTCAAGTGCTCTCTGGATCAACAGTTTAGTGTATCTGATATAAGGAATCTTTGAGCCAAGCTTTTTGAGGAATGTCATATTGTCATCCCAAATCAGCTTCTACTTCATGTGCTTCATGTTGACGAGCCCGAAGATTTTGCAGTTCCACGAGCTTAGATGCTCATAGCACGCTTACGACGAAATGGATTTTGTGATGATGATATAAAGGGTTCTCCAAGGTGAGGGACGCTTTGGAGAGATCCACGTGAATGCTTAATGATTGCCCCTCAAGCTTCGTATACCCAATATCAATCAAGAATTGCATAATGCCTCTTCAAAGAGGTGCAACAGAGAATTCAGTTGGTAAGATGTCAGGAATGAGGAGAACTACCCTTAAGTCTGCAGGAGTGATGGTGAGTTGCTTGTGATTGAGCGCCATCGTCACAAATATTTTGACCTTTGATCATCCTGTGATTGTATTCTAGAATTGTCATATGTAGACCGAACAAGGGCGAGTTGGTGCATGTTCTCGATAGGGATGATTCTTCGAATATCCACTGCAATGAGACAAGAAGATTCCGAAAGCGTGGAGAGTTTCAAAGTCAACTCTGAGATTGTTCTTTCCAATCTTCATAGGATAGCCATATGGGAAGATATCAGCAATGGTGAGGACATTTGGTGCATCCACATTCAATTGAGCTTCCATGTCGTGATCTAAAACACATTTAGCCAAAAGAACCAACATATCGAAAGACATAATGTTAGTCAACGGATGGTTTTATTGTCTACTCATTGAATGATATATGTCAATGATTGTTACGAGTCCAATGTCACTTGTTTGTTCAATAGTCCAATGATGTCGAGAAAAGTTTTGTGAGTTAGTTAACTTTAAGTTTTAAAGTTTATGTTATCACATATTTTCACAACATATTAAACGTTTAAGCTTATCAGTGACATTTATTGGTTTCTTGACGTTATGATTTATTTATTTACAAGTTCAGGCGCGCAACAATTCATAATGAAGGTTTGATCAAGGCTTATGCGTAGAAATGGTAGCTTATGCGTAAATCAGAGTTATACGCCAGACACGAAGCTTATGCGTAGGAACCTTACTTATGCCGAAGAAATATTACGCGAGAAAAGGGGACCTTATATGAGAGCTTACGCCGTAGTTTATATAACACCTTACGCGTAAGGCGCACTCGTAAGAGTAGACCTTGCGCGTAGTGGTCATTGTTTACGCATAACTTCACAGATACGCGTAGTCCCTTTGTAGAACCTACGCGTAAGATTTCTCTCCACGATAACCTTCTACGCCGTAGGTGATCCTTATGCGTGATTACTAATGACCTTGATTCCGAGTTATACCGCACTCGAAATAAAAAGTCATCATAGCAAATAATATTAACACATACATCCATTCTATACATCATGTCATGAAACTCATCAAACAGATTACAGAGATAGCATATGCGTAGACTTAAACCCTAGAGCTTAAAGATTACGCATATGAAATCTAACCATAGGAATTGAACCAAAGTTTTTCTGGCAGTACTAGGAAGCCTATAGAGTTGTTTTATCCAAGTTTTAACATCAAACAAGTCATGAATAAAAAATACCCAAAACCGCGATGAATATAAACCCTAAATCAATAATGAATCATGGAGTTTCCGGGTTTTTCGGTTTAGTTATGATTAATCCAACTTGAAAACAACCTATTATAACAATCTTTATCACCAAAAACATTCACAAATGAAAACACCCATCCACGCATAAACCCTAGTTTTCCAGATTCAATCAATTCAGTGTTTCGGGTAAGTTTTGAGGATAAAAATGGTATCATTGATGTTTTAAAAAACGTTTTGACACAACCTTTTTAACCACAAACACACACCAATGATTAAGTGTTCTTACACTTACGCAGAGAACATGAAAATCATATATCTCAAGATTTAACCGTTGATTTATGAAAATTCAAAACCATTGTTTTAAAACTTGTTATAAAACACGAAATCACTTAAGGTGATTGATGATCCAAATAACCGGATTTGTTGAAAGATTTATATGCGTAGATTATGTTTGGTTTGTGTAATAAATGTGAAGTGATAAGTTAGGTGGATAGTTTTTATGAAAATAACTTTGAGCTTTTGACAACAATAGTCCCTCCACCTTTCCATTTTCATCCAAAGCCTTTTACTCCATTTTGGTTACCAAACGAAGATTTTAAGATTGTAAACATGATTCCACACTCTAATTCCAAGAAATAATGAAAGGTTATAAATTTTAGTCCGAGTGTAAAACCGTAAATATAACACCATTTAAAGAAACAATCTGAAAAGGTAACATGCAAGTACACGGTTATTTTGAAACACTTAGAATTATTTTTTCTCCCCAACACTTGATCGAAAAAATAATGACCTTTGAAAGATTAGAGTGTTGACTAAGAAATGTAATTTGCCATGTTAAAAAGAAAGGATAGATCTAATAATATTTCATGGTTTGCCCTACTTATATTTTTGTATTTTTGCTTGAAAAATATTTACAAAAGAAGTTTTGGTGTTTGACTGTTTTAAAAAATGTTTTAAGAAGTTCATCCGGGCCTCTTGAGTCAAATGACCGTGTTAGGAATTAGAAATTCCCTGTATTAAAGAGTCGGTCACCTCAAGTATATGTAATCGTTAGAAAGCTCAGAGATAGAAGTTTATGTTAAGTAGTATTTAGTTTGTAACACCGTGGAGGACGGACGGTCTTTACCCACCTGTATGCCCGATCCACTCGCTAGGTGTGGCTTATGTAAGACTATATATATACTCTCTACCTTCCAAGGTAGAGAGTTGGAGCTCATAATAAGAATTTTCTTTCTCTCACTAAGTTCCCTAAACCTCTAACTTTCTCTCTCTAGAATTCCACTTATACCCCACTTTGTGTTATGGTTTGATGTGTATGTGAAATCCAATATCCAACAATTGGTATCAAGAGCCATGGTTAGATCATATCTTACACATCTTTGGATTTCTAGTGGTTTTAGGTGGTTTTTGAGTTTGAAAAAGTTTAGTGGTTTTTGCATCATTTGGTTGATTTCTTGTGTTAAAGCTTGGATTTTGTTAGTACTTTTGTGTTTAGAATCATCACAAGTGTTTAGGTTTTATTTAGAAGGTTTGAATCATATTGGTTGGGTTGTTTTTGGATTGAAAAGTGGTGTTTATGTGTTTTTCATGCTAGCTACTTGAGCCACGGAAAGTTTCTTGTAGCTTGACTTGCTTTACAATTTGGTAGCGAGTTGTAGTTGAAAGTCTTAGCGAGTTGGGTTACCGACTTGTCTAGTGAGACAAGCATTAAAAAGTACAAGTAGTGGATTCTCCACTACACGTAGCGACTTGGTGTAAGTTAGCGACTTGTACTTTATTTTGTTAGCTACTTGGTGTTAGCGAGTTGGTACCTAGCGAGTTGCTATTTAGCGACTTGACACATTAGCGACTTGGATCTTAGCTTAATTGTCAAAATTTGCTAGCGACTTGAATCTTAGCGAGTTGTTATATATAGCTTAATTTGTTGTACTAGCGACTTGGGATTTAGCGACTTGGGTTTAATACTTAATTAGTAGTTAGCGACTGGTTCAAGATTTTCTAGCGACTTGGGTGAATTTTTAATAATGTTTTTCTTGATTTAGTAAAATCCCGTGAAAGATTCTATTTCTCGGTTTAATCATAGAGTTATAAAATCCCGTAATCTGCTAACATGTCTACCAACGCTCCTACAATCATCTCCATCTGTTGCGAGGATGTTCAAGCAGGTGGTTGGATACTCGCCCACCCATGCTTGATAGAACTGACTACGACTCTTGGGCTCAAAGAATCGATTGTATTGCTTGGAAAGGAAAATGGTGTCAACATTCTCAAATCCATTGATGAAGGACCATATCGAAGTTGAGACTACTAGAGATACTTGATACATGAAGATGGAACTTGATTTACGGAATGGACAGCCTAAAGATGTATGATGAGCTTGATGATAAGGAGAAAGAGATTCGATGCGATATCGTGGCTTCTAACATGTTCTTCAAGGTCTTCCTAAAGACATCTACAAGCTTATCAATCACAACATCAAGCAAAGGCAGATGGGATAATGTCAAGATGCTTCTCTCGTGTTCAATTAACTATGGAAGACAGAGAATCACAACTCTATGATGAATTTGAACACTTCAAGATGAAACCGGATGAGAGTGTCTATGAGTACTATGTGAGATTTCATAAGCTGGTGAATGACATGAGGAACATCGAAATGACTATGCCTAACATTCAAATTGAACTCAAAATTTGTGAACAACATGAATACCGAATGGCACAAGTTTGTCACCTCTGTGAAGCTCACTAAAGGATTGAAGAATACAAACTATGAGCAACTCTATGCCTTCCTTCTTCAGAATGAGAGACATGCTATGTTTGAAAAATTGATTCTTAATCGTTCAAAACCAACCAGGGAGAGACAAGCTCATCTAATGACTCAATCGCCTTCTACTCAAACATCGGAATCACAACCAAAGCATCACAAGTCATACCCATGGGTAATGGTAATCACAAACTCATTCCCGATCCTATGTTCAAACAAGCTGATGTTGATGCACGCGGTAACTTCATTAATCAACTAGCTCTTCCGATTAGTCAAAACATGAACTCTCCCACACCAACAACAACCTCGTAACCGCCTAACCCACACAATCAAGCCACCGTAAAGATGGGAGGTTATGTGCAAACGCTCAAGAAAGACAGATGATCAAGGAAGAGGTGGAGGGGTAGAGGTTATGTTGGAAATCAATCGAGGAAGGAATGGTTATCAAGGTCAAGCTAAGCTGATCAAATGTTATAATTGTGGTGGTGAGGGACACATTGCAAGGAACCGCACATCTCCAAAGCGCCACGAATGCCGATACTTCGAGATAAGATGTTGCTTGTACAAGCTCGGGATAATGGTGTCGCTTTGGATGAAGAGGAATTGTTGTTTCTGCCGAGGGCAATGCCAAGACCTATGATGCATGTGGATGAGCGACCTATTCAGAGATAGGTCACAATCATCGAATGCCTTTCAAGTCAGCTGAGTGATGCATAACGACTGATGTGGATGATGGACCTACCGCACACACAATTTTTATGGCTAGCATTTCTCCAATGGTTTCTCCCAAGGTCTCTTCTTCACCACAAGCTGGCCCATCCAAAGACAAACTCATCTCAGAGGTATTAAAACTATACGATGATGTTGATGTGCAAAAGATGCATGACAAAGTACAATCAACTGAAACTATTGAATCAAATATTGAAAATATGGGTAATATCAATGTTGTCCCATATGATCAATATGTGAAACAAAGTGAAAGTGAAGTTGTACCAAGTGATGCATCTTCCGCAGTCAACAATGACTATGTTTTTATGAATACACGCATGTGCCCCTCGATGATTCAAGTATCTCCAACAATGCCTATAAAGAAGCGTGTTGCTATTTATCAACAACGCGCTAAATTTGAGTTGACCACCCGTGAGCAGGAAATGGATGACCAAATGCGCATAACATTATTAGAAAAGTAGGTTTAGAGAAGAAGTATTAAAACAAGAGTTAAATTCCTTACAAGAAAAACTTTCAAAAACCGCTAAGCAAAAACAAGAACTTCAAGAAAATGTTAAAATGCTTAAGCAAGAATTTAATGCTAAGGAATCAAAACTTTTGAATGATTTTTCTAATCTAAAACTTTGAAAAACAAGCTTGAAAATAAGTTGTACATGCACAAGGAAACACCATTCAGATTTGCTCACATGATCACTAAGCATAGAGTCCTGTTTATAAGCATAGCATTCCCCTTGTTGAGGAACCAAATCGAGAGGTCATTAAAAAGGCTAGAAATGCTCATAAGGTTCTTTATGATGGCAATGAAATCCTTAAACCTAGACAAAAACCTAGTTGTGCTGAGTGCACTGAGGAAGATAAGAAATCAGATGAAATCACTAGGGAAAAGATGAACAAGAAACTAGATGATCCTAAATGTAAAGAAAAGAAAGTAATCATCACACCCCATGATTACAAAAAGGGGAATTGGATTGCCTTGAACATGTTTAAGCCTCGACATTGTTGTAACTCCCGAACAAGTGTTCTGGAAAATGGATTTAGATAAGAAAAGTGAAAATATTGTTGAAACCAACCCCCCCTTTGAAAATGCCTAGAGCGACTGTGTATCCTCCAAATACACCAATGCATCTAGTTCCTAGAACAATTGCCACTAAAAGCAAGACCTTAATCAGCCAATATGTTATCTTTCAACTATTTGTTGATTTTGAGAAAACTTGCAAGAAAAGGATCACACCCACGGTATAACGAAGGAGAAAGGTTTTGAGCAAACTTAAGAGTGTTATTTAACTGAGGTCATGCCTTTCTTTAAACAACTAAAAGATCAATTTGAGAGTCTTAAAAAGGGAATGAAGTCAGATATTAAAGAAATTGAAAAAGAATTTGATGCAATGGTTGTTGAGGTTAATGACTATGAGCGAGAATTAAAATCTAATGAGATTGAGAGGAAGAACTTGCATACACTAAATGAGATACTGATTTCCGAATGTATTGCTCAAGATGTGTTTTTCACTGCTACAAATTGTTCCATTAATGCTTCTCAATTTCATGAATTATCAGGTTCCTCGAAAGTCTCCCATGATCGTGTCATTGAGCTTGAAAAACTAATTCTAAACTAAACGAGAAAATTGAACTGGATGATCACGACAATTTGGTTAAACATTTTTCTAAACTAGAAGTTGAGCATTTTAATTTACAACTAAAATATCAACATCTTAAAGAAAATGTCAAAACTTCAAATATCAAGACATCCTCGGATGCTCCGAGTTTGATGCGCTTTTCAAATTAACAAACGTGATGAATGATTCAAGCTCATTGCAACACACGATCAAAGTTGAAAGCCCAACTCTCTCAATTAAAGGGTCAAAAGAACAATATGACAGGCTCCCAAATGCCTCCTCCTTTAGATTCTCGAAATTCTCAAACTTTTCATCTTCAAAACTTAGTTAATGCCTTACAAAAGGAAAACGAGTTTTCTAGAAGAAAATGAAAAGTTAAACGACATTTTAAAGAGTTATATGATTCAATAAAAGTCACCCGTGACCAAAACAACGAAAAAATAACGTCTTTACAAAAGGAAATTGAGAATCTGAGAAGTCGGGAAATGGGAAACTACAACTTGTTTTCAATAAGAATGTTGTCTCAAAGTCACCCTTAGATTGCAAATACACTGTGATGGTTAAATATATTCCTCCTCATCTTAGGAATAATGAACATGCTTTTCATGACTACTTTGCTCACCTTAAGGATAGTCTAGAATGTCTCCATGAGATTGTCGAAGAGGATTTCATTAACAAACCTCTTGATAGTGAAATTAGGTTTGCTTGCCTCGTGCCAAACGATCTCAAGAGTTGCTAGAATGTAATTGCAACATGTCCAAAATCCTTAGGGTGAAAAAGGCAGTGTGATGCCTTGTTCTATGCCTAGTGCCAAGCAGGAAATCCGTTCTATGCCCAAGCCTTAAGAAAGTAAACACTAACGTGCCTTCAAGTAGTTCTGATTCCAGATATGTTAGTGCTAAGAAAGTGAACTTTAGTGTGCCTGCAAATAGCTCAAATCACAGTCTTAAGAAAGTATACACTAATGTGCCTTCTAGTAGTTCAGATCCTTGCACATCAAGTTCGGGAATGCAAAAATTAGATCAACCAACTAATGTTCCCATTCCCTCTGAGAGTAATCGTGACTTTAAAGCGAAGCGGTCAAAGTCTCAAGAATATACAAGGAATGATAGGACCTTGCAAGCTAAGAATGTGCATTGGAAGAGAGTAGAAGACCAATCTAGGAACTTTAAGCTTGAGTTGAATAAAACGAATCGTGTTGATTCTAGTATTAGCCTTAAGCGCATCGTAATTAATTCAATTCGATACTATTTGCAAACCTTGTAATGCTGTATGCTTGAATTCTGTTGCTAATCATGAATGTGGTGTGAATGCTTTGTCTAATGCTGTCAAATGCCCGTTAAAATTGTTAATGCTAATAATCGTGCAAAGAAGGCAAAAAGGCAAAAACGAAAGATTGTTAGAAAAAGTGGAAACCCACGGGAAGAACATTTATAAAGATAGGTTATTATTGGATACCTTTTGGTCATAAGAATAATCAGTTTTTCTCTCAAACTGCTAAGATTATGCCCACTAGAAAATGGATGCCTATTGGTAGAACTATTCCCTTAAGAAGTGAACATACTTTGAATAGGTCAAATACGCACACCGATTGCATCTATTCCCAATGATTCCATTGCTTCTACCGATATGGATGTTTCTATTTCTCGATGTGTTCCACTATCGTTACTAACCAAGTGGAACCCATTCTTGCATGGGGATCCCAATTATCGATTATCCATTCTTGTTCGGTTCAACCGCAGATCGTTCAAATCGTTCTGTGTACCGGACTCAGCCGTTCCAAGCATATGACCGAGACCGGTCGCGCTCATGAACTTCGTGAGCAAATTCATATCGACGTTAGATTCGGTAATGATCATTTCGGTGCAATTATGGGTTATGGAGATTATGTTGTTGGTGATAGTGTTATCTCTAGAGTATATTATGGAAGGTCTTGGTCATAACTGCTCTCTCGTTGGTCAATTTCGTGATTCTCATCTAGAAGTAGCCTTCAGAAAACATACTTGTTTGTTAGAGAACTTGATGGTAAGGAACTTTTAAGAGGAACTCGTGGTTCAAATCTTTACACCATCTCTATCGAAGATATGATGAAGTCTTCTCCAATTTGCTTGTTGTCAAAGGCTTCAAAACAAAGTCATGGTTATGGCATCGTCGTCTCAATCACTTGAACTTCGGCACCATCAATGATCTCCCCAGAAAGGACTTAGTTGTAGGTTTACCTAGACTAAAGTATGAAAAGGATCATCTTTGTTCAAGATGTCAATTGGGAAAAGCAAGAAGTATGCCCATAAACCCAAACCTACTAACTTGTCTCACGAAGTTCTTCATACAATTCATATGGATTTATGTGGACCCATGAGAGTATATCTTTGGGAAGAAATATGTGTTAGTTGTGGTTGATGATTACTCTAGATTCACTTGGGTCAAGTTCTTAAGGACAAAGGATGAAACTCCTGATATCATCATCAAACTCATCAAACAAATGCAGTTCGACTTAACAAAACGGGTCAATTATCGAACATAATGGAACCGAAGTTTGTTAACAAACAACTAAGTGAATTTTATGAAAGCATTGGAATCAGCCATCAAAGAAGTGTTCCACGAACTCCTCAACGGAACGGTGTAGTTGAAAGACGAAATCGAACTCTTGTAGAAGCCGCTAGAACAATGTTGATTTACTCAAAGGTTCCAATGTTTCTCTGGGTGAAGCTATTGCCACGCATGCTACACACAAAATCGTTCCTCGACACACTTGCTCATGGAAAAACTCCATATGAACTTGTCCACAACTGAAAACCTAATCTCTCTTTCCTTCGTGTGTTTGGTGCATTGTGTTATCCAACTAATGAGGGTCAAGACTTAGGCAAACTTAGAGCTAAAGGCACATTGGAGTATTTGTAGGGTATGCACCAAACAAAAGGGATACCGAATCTACAACAAAAGAACCCGAAATATCATGGAAACAATTCACGCTACGTTTGATGAGTCGACGGTCAAATGGCTCCCTGACAATCCAGCCTCGGACCCGCACTTCAAATCAGTCCCATTGGTTCATCCCTTGTTCCAAACTCTTCTCAAGAAACTCCATATGTACCTCCATCTCAAGATGATTTAAAGAAATTGTTTGATCCTATGTTTGATGAACTTTATGATCCAAGTACTAATGAGGTGTCAATCCCTACAACAGAGGCTGCTCATATTCCTGTGAATGAAGTCAATCCTCGCCTCAATATCATTAAGTCAAGAAGCCGATCCTCTTCGCCTCATCAACAAATCAACATTCTTCAAATGTACATCATGGAACTGTTTCTGGCATCAATGATGAAGTTAATCCCTTTGCTACCCCGAAGATGCTCCATTTGAAAACATATTTGCTCCTGAATCTTCATCGAACCATCTTCTTCAGAGACATCGACTCGCTACTTCAGTTCCTCAACAACTACCACATGAACACCTTAGAAAATGGACTCACGATCATCCATTAGACAACATCATTGGAAATCCTCTCGCCCAGTATCTACATGGAAACAACTTGCAACCGATGCCTTATGGTGCTTCTTCAACTCCGTACTCTCTAAGATCGAACCAAAAAGATGCCGCCATGAATGAAGTCAGCTGGTTCAATGCCATGCAAGATGAAATTCATGAGTTTGATCGACTTGATGTATGGGAGTTAGTACCGCCCGTGATTGTGCTATGATCAATGCTCTAAAATGGATCTTCAAAGTGAAACTTGATGAGCATGGTGATGTGTTGAAGAACAAGGCTCGATTAGTTGCTAAAGGATACCGCCAAGAGGAGGGTATAGACTTTGAAGAATCTTTTGCTCCTGTTGCTCGAATCGAGGCAATTAGAATCTTTGGCTAATGCGCAAGTAAGAACATGGTAGTCTATCAAATGGATGTAAGACGCATTCTCAACGAGATCTTAAAGAAGTCGTCTACGTCACCAACCTCGAAGGATTTGTGAATCAAGAGCATCCTACTCACGTTTATCGCTTGAAGAAGGCTCTTTATGGTTTAAAGCAAGCTCCAAGGGCATGGTATGATACGCTATCAAAGTTTCTTCTATCTACCGGATTTAGCAAAGGGCAGCTTGATCCAACATTGTTCACCGTGAAGTCGTGCAAACATTTAATTCACATTCAAATTTATGTTGATGATATTATTTTTGCCTCGACTGACCCAATGGAATGTGATCTTTCTAATGAAATGAGTTCAAAATTTCAAATGTCAATGATGGGACAAATGTCATTTTTCTTGGGATTACAAATTTCACAAAGTCCTGGAGGCATTTTCATAAATCAATCTAAATATGCAAATGAGATCTTAAAGAAATTTGGATTTGATTCAAGTGACCTCGTGACACTCCCATGATTAATCGAACCAAACTAGATGAGGACCACTCATGGATCATGATTGACCAAACGAAATATCGTAGTATGATTGGATCCCTCGATGTACCTCACGCCTAGTAGACCGGACATCTTGTTCGCTGTTTGCATGTGTGCTAGATACCGTGCTAAGCCTACTAAAAGCACCTTGAAACGGTTAAACGGGTCTTTCGGTATCTCCAAGGAACCATCAATATGGGACTTGGTACGAAGGACACCGGATGTCACTAATGTACCATGCGATGCCGATCATGCAGATGTCAAGATACTCGCCGGCACGCCGGAGGTGCTCGTTTTGGGTGATAAGCTTGTGAGATGGTCTTCAAAGAAGCAAATGAGTACTTCTATTTCCTCTACAGAGGTTGAATACATAGCCATGTCATCTTGTTGTGCTCAAATCTTATGGATGAGATCTCAATTATCCGACTATGGCTTTGAATTCAACAAAATCCTCTCAGACGGATAATAAAAGTGCTATTGCTCTCTCATGCAACAACGCTCAACACTCAAGAGCAAAGCATATCGACATTCGACATCATTTCATCAGGAACAAGTGGAAAAAGGTGTGGTGGAACTATATTTTGTGAGGTCTGAATATCAGTTAGCGAACATCTTCACCAAAGCTCTTCCAAGAGAACGTTTTGAGTTTATACTTCCACGACTTGGCTTGAAAAGCCTTCAACCGGAAACACTCAAACGTCTTCAAGAGGAAGACGAGGAGTAAAGGTCTATCTTCATCTATCTCTTGTAAATATTTATTCGAAAAACAAAATACAAAATTATAAAACTTTCAAAATCCATAAAATTTGAAAAATTCAAAAATCTTTAAAAAATATTGTCAATTTGTCATGTTTTTCTCGGTTCGATAATATCTACGGTTGTCTGTCATTCAAAGAATGACACGGACTTTAGATGTTGTTCAATTCTAAAAAAAAAAATTGGGAGAAAGAGAAACAATGGTTTATTGTCATTTCAGTGTAACCCGCTTTCAAAGAAAGAACAGAGCCATACTTTATCATGTTTTCAAAATTCCATGCTCGGATTCTTTAAACATTTATCTCATGAAAACTAACTGCTTTGAAAAATAACTCGGACTCTATTTTTGATAATCATCTCGACTTATTTGTCAAAATATCTATCTCTCAATCAACAACCTATGTCATTGATTGAGGGGAGAATGATTTCAATTAAATTAAAAAGTTATTTGGCATTCAATTGTTTTCAAAAGATATTCATGCATGTTTTATCAATGGAGTTTAAAGTCTTAAAAACGATCCTTATCAGTTAAAACGCTTTCATAATCAAGTCACAATTCTCCTTAAAAGCTTTCAAAATCAATTTAAATCTATAAGAGATCACAAATCTCAAATGATTTGATAATTGTGATCGGGGAGAATGTGTGATTTAAATTGGATTTAAACTGATAATTCGGTAAATGGTTTTATAAGGATGTACAAGCTCTCCTTCCCACATGTGACAAACGATTTCAAATTTTCCATGCACATGTTGAGGGGAGCATCTATCTTAAACCACAATGATTTGAAACGTGATCATTTATCTCATGCAGTGTTCCCTCTAGTATGTGCAAAACTCTTTTCAAACCTCGAGGCACATATTGAGGGGAGCAAAATCATGAAAACCTCATCCTTCCCCAAAATGCTTTATCTACTTGATTTGATTAGGGAAGTGATGTTGATATCTTTTAGAAAATGGTAATCAAAGAAGTTAATTCTTTCTCTTCTGCGTGTGCAAAACTATTTCAAATACTTGATGCACATGTTGAGGGGGAGCTCTTGTTCTAAAAATATCAAAACAATTCAGGTACAAAATGCTTTGATAATATATCACAAGTATCCGGATTGATTTTCAAATGGTTTTCAATTGGTTCCAATGGGTAATGAACAATACCAAATTGACCGACCAACTTTACTTTATGTATGGTGATATAAGGATGATAAGGTTAGGTATTTGTTCCCATGATCCGCCAGAACCGGAGGGATCTACCAGGGACTATCCACTAGTTAGTGTAGAGTTCTTAGGTATGATGATAAAAGGAGAAAAATGAGATATGGGAAGAGTGCGGATCGAGACAAAGCTAGTAATCGAATAAACCCAACAAGGTTCTAGCTATGAAGTCTCGTAGCACCGTGGGGGTTGAAGAATGAAAAGAACTGAATGAGAAAAGGGTGAAAACAAATAGCCCTCCATTTATTCAACCTTAGGCGTAAAACCGGGTTCAATTCATATGCTATGATGGTAACATCTATTGAAGACAAGACGCCATGGACCCAAAGGACGCCTCACTTCAACTTCCCAAACTACTCAAGTTCCTCTTAAAAGGACTTGTTTCATTCTCACGGGAACCTACATTATCTATCGACTTTCTCTTAGAGATTGTTGATATTGAAGAAGGAGACCCTCTCCCTAGTCTCGGCATAGGAACCAAATATGCACAAATTGAGTCTAGAGCCACGAGATCATCAATAAATCTCATTAGGACACTCTCAATGAAGACTCTCTGTTTCACACAATGTGGAAAGAGAGATTATATCTTGAGTCCCACGCATTATCCTTGTGGTATTGCCGTAACATCCGAAAGTGATATGCTAACATATATTCACAATGAAGATGGAAAGCCTTCTAGAGCCAACATCAAACAAGCTCCTCGTAGGTGGCATGTGAGATCTATTAATAGATCAACCATGTGACAACAACGAAACAATGGGGCTTATTCAATCTTTTGAATCAATCCTCGTTCCAGTTATGGATTGACGGATACATTTGAAAACCGGTCTTTGTGCTTTAAAACTCTTTTCATTAGCACGTCGACCGCGGTACTAATTTTCAAATCAAAAGGTGTTTTATGATTGATAATTGATTTTCATTAAAACCTTCGTTGTATTGCAAAAACAATTTCTATTGAGCAATACACGATTGTTTTTCAAATCTCTTTTCATCAATCGAATTTATTCGCTGGTTCACTCACTCCGTGTTGTCTTCTTTGAGACGTTCCGGTTTGAGAACAGCTAGAGCAAATAAAATACAAACCCCACAAGGAAATTCTTCGAATTATACCTCCATCAAGGCGTGCGACTTGTATTGATCAACGGGAACCGTGGGCGTAAATTACCTCAATTCATCGAAAGTGATCAAAGACACTTTCGCGGCGCTTTATTGCTAACCGCCTTATGCGTGTACACCCGACGCTTGCGTACCGACGTAATGGAGCGGTCAATCAATAGCCGCATGCTCACACAACACATTCATATCAAAAGAAATCATGATTACGCATCAATGACTCGATATTCTAACTCCATGCTTCTCGCTACCGCCGCCAATATCATGAATCAACGAAAGCTTCCGCTACTCTGATGAGAAGATATCATGATCAGAATGTGAGCATGTCGGTCCGAAAGTCACAACATCACATAATACCAACACCACAATGGATGTATCAGATTTTTATTAGTTACGATGATCTCAAAAGTCGGCTCAACATTATTATCACGCTGGATCAAGAAAAGACCTCCACTTGGATTAACCAAACATGCAATGAGTGGAATCAATGACTACGAAGCTTCGAGCAAAGTACTACATCAAGAATGCAAGATCAATTGTTAATGTAATATCCGATTGTATTCAATGTCATTTTAGTATATGTTTGAGGTGACTTGGGGAGATTGTTAGAATTAGAAATTCCGTGTATTAAAGAGTCGGTCACCTCAAGTATATGTAATCGTAGAAAGCTCGTAGTCATAGTCTTTTTATGTTAAGTAGTATTTAGTTTAGTAACACCGCGGAGGACTCGGACGGTCTTTACCCACTGTATGCCCGATCCACACTCAGTTGTGTGGCTTTTATGTAAGACTATAAATACTCTCTACCTCCCAAGGTAGAGAGTTGGAGCTCATAATAAAATTTTCTTTTCTCTCACTATAGTTCCCTAAACCTCTAACTTTCTCTCTCTAGAATTCCACTTATACGCCTACCTTGTGTTATGGTTTGATGTGTATGTGAAATCCAATATCCAACACACCGCATACCAATCCTATGGTGACCAACCTCATTAAACCTAGCTGAACAGAGCCAAGGCTTTGGTGAGAAGATTCCGCCAATTGGTATTCTCGTACTCCTCGGTATAATTCAACAGCACTGCTCCACGTGGGTCCTTGATGAAGTGAAATCGAAGATCGATGTGCTTTGACTTTGAGTGTTGAACAGAGTTGCACGAGATTGCAATAGCACTCCCATTGTCACAAAGACGGGATTTAGTCAAATACGCAACCATAGTCTTTGAGTTGTGTTCTCTATCCAATTGACTTGAGCACAACACGACATTATGGCTACATATTCGATTCGCTTGAGGATACCGATGTACAATCCCGCTTCTTCGATTGCCAAGATACCGCTTGTCACCAAGAAATTGTAGTGCTCCCAAGTACTTTTCCGAGAAGTCTAAGCATCCCGCGTGGTCGGCCGAATCAAAAGCTATTAGTTCAAAACCGTAATCCTTCGGATACCGGATTCCCAAATTAATGGTTCCCTTGATGTATCGGAGGATTCTTTTAGCCTCCGAGAGGTGGGTTTCAGCTTGGTCGCGACCGATAACGGAGCAAAGATAAACGCATAAAGACAATATCAGTCCGGCTGGCCGTTAGATACATGAGAGACCCAATGATACTACGGTATTTGGTAGGGTCAACCAATTTCCCATGCAAATCACCGTCCAACTTTCTTGGTATGTGACATAGGTGTGGCATAAGTATCACAAGTATTCATTCCAATTTGTTCGAATCTCAAGGCATATTTGGACTGACTCAAGAAAATACCACGGGGTGATTGATTAACTTGTAGTCCTAGAAAGAACGTGAGTTCACCCATCATGGACATTTCAAAATGTTTCTTCATTAATTTTGCAAAAGCGTGTTGAATACTTTTTATGAGTTGACCCAAAAATGATGTCATCCACATAAATTTGAACAATTAAAATATGTTTCCCGTGATATTGTATTAAAAGAGTTGGGTCGACCGAACCTTTGGTGAAATTATTGGCAATGAGGAAAGATGATAGCTTATCATACCATGCCCGGGGAGCTTGTTTGAGACCATACAGAGCTTTGTTTAGTTTGTAGACATGGTTCGAAGCTGGATCAACGAATCCTTCTGGCTGGTCGACATAAACTGCTTTTCGGTTGACCATTCAGAAAGCAGTTTTGATCCATTTGAAAGACCGCTATGTTCATATGAGTTTCGTAACGCTAGAAATATCCAACAACCTCAAGACGCAGCAACCGAGCAAATGATTCTTCAAAGTCAATACCCTCTTCCTGTCTATAACCCTTAGCCACAAGACGGACTTGTTTCGATGACATTCCCTTCAAAGATCCAATTTGTTCTTCCAAATCCATTTTAGACCAATGACGTAGACCCTGATGGTCTTTCAACCAGTTCCCATACTTCAAGACGTTTGAATTGGTTTAGTTCTTCTTGCATGGATTCAATCCAGTTATCTTTTGTCATTGCATCCTTAATGTTTTTGTTTAGTTTAAGGCGTGCATGGTGAGTGCATAAATGCAATGTTCACTATCTCGTGTGAAGACGCTGTCTCGTGAACGAGTTGATTCGTTGCCAATAATATTTTCCAGAGGATGGACTTTTGTCCATCGATGTGTAGAGGGTTGATGTTGGTATACGTGCAGTGCATTTTGAGGATTCAAATGGCTTGTAGATGATTCCACATCGTGCATCGGTTCGATTAGCAAACGGGTTAAAGAACGCATTTGGATCAAAATCTGCGAGTGGGGGTACTTCATTAAGAACATCATCACCGGTTCATCGTCGTTGCCAGCTTTGTTCAACCTGTTGTAGTAGAGTCAACGGTGGTGCTTCTTCAATGAAGAGTTGTTGTAGCAGTGTGTACTGTGTATTAGAGTATTATCGCTGAAAGTTGAGCAATGGAAATAGCGGATACACCCGAGCACGCTCATCAATATCGCACTATCGAATAGAGGAGCAAATAGCCTTTCCATTTGTTGACAAGTAAGTTTCGAGGGCTTGAATCACTGATGATGGGGTTTGGGGAAGTTTAAGCGGTTTTGACCGGTTCCATGTTGTTATACTCAAAAGCCATTTCAAAGAGTTCATCAAAATTAGCATGAATCGTTTCCATAACCTGCTTTGTCCGACAATTCCGTGATCCGTAACCTTTAGAATTTCACAATATCCAATAAAGACTCCAATGTCGCTTTTAGCCTTGAGCTTTCCAAAGTCATCACGATCATTATTTGGATAGCAAAGAGATCCAAAGACATAAAAGTGTTTGAGATTCGGTTTACGATTGTGGATAAGCTCAAATGGTGTTTTGTTGCGTTTTGTGTAATTATTGAACGTTTCGAGTGTAGCATGCTTGAGATAGCTTCACCCACACAAGTAACGGAAGTTTAGCATTGATTAACATCGTTTCCCAGCTTTCCACTAACGCATTTGGGTTTCGTCTTTCAACAACTCCGTTTTGTTCGTGTGCGGCAATGGATGTTTGATTCTTAATTCCCACTTTCTCATAATATTCCCGAAGAGTTTGATTCACAAATTCAGCCTTTGTCTCCGTTCTAATTTGTCCTGGACGGTTTCTTGAGTGAATTTGAATTTTCGTGAGAAAGGTGATGATCATCCTGTAGCTTGGTCTTTACTCCGAAGAAAATAAACCCAAGTCCATCTTGAGTAGTCATCAACAATTACCAAGATGTAGCGTTACGTTAATTGTCTCGCATAAAGATCGGACCACACAAATCCATGTGAAGAAGATGAAGCACATGCTGAGAGTTGTGTTCCACCTTGAAGGAAAATGAGCATGAGTGTTTTTCCCTTGTTCACACGCTTTGCATAGGTGATCTTTAGAATACCAAATCTCGAGACCTTCAACAAGTTTGTGTCAGAAAGGTTGGTTATGGTTTGAAAGTTTAGATGTGAGACGACTCTACGCTATAGCCAAGATTTTGAAGATGTAGCCTTTGAGAGTAGACATACGGGAGATGAAGCAATCATGTCTTGCATGGAGATAGTGTAGAGATTGGATGGCAGTTTATGATAAGATCATTTCCTTGTAGATCACTTAATGAAACAAGTTTTCCCCGAAGCAACTTCCACTTCCATCACAAAAATGGACCAACGAAAAAGATTGTAACCCAGGCCTTCCACATAATAAACCCCGCTAATTTCGAAGTGTTGCCATTGATAATCTCTATAGCCCATGATAGCCACAAGTGATCATTCCCTAACCGACAAGCCAATGAACTTTGAAACAAAGTTTGATAACAGCTAAGATTGCCTATCATCATGCGTCCGAACATCCGCTATCAACAATCCAGGATGATCCAGATCACCGTGATAGACACGCATCACACGATGGAATAGAAGTAGATGTGGAACCCAAGTGTTAGAGGGTTCCAAAGCAAGAAATACACACATCTAATCAACTTTAGGCATCCATTTATATCCTAGTGTATTATGTATCCATTTCTTCCATCTCCAACTAGTCTTAGCTTTAGTCTTGTTAATGTACTAGGTGGTACAACAATCCTTGGAGGTGATACCGAATGACAGGACATCAATGTGGTTCTTAGAATCTAAAGAGGCGGTCTACCAAGCATAGACTTAGAAGCGATTGGGCTTAGAGGTATTCGGTCTTAGGATTCCGTGAACGAGACAAGATAGCCTTAGCAACACATTTATCATGACAATCAATTTATACTTTTAATACAAATACAAGACGATCGTGATCAATATCAAAAGAACTTAAAGGTTCAAAGATTTGTTACAACTTTTTTCCACATTTGCCGTGCCGCAATATCTAAAGTGGGTGCAACTGAGTCTTATTCAAAGTCCTACTGTTCTTCTACTTCAACATTCTTATTTGTCTTTTCTAGGTCGCAACTTCCTATTCTTCTTTGTAGTGCTCCTAAATGCTGGCGCGGACGCTGGGAAAGAGGCAACTAGTCCTCGTTTCAAGAGAAGCACATTAGTAACTTGTGTTTTGTCGGTAGGTATTCGGGACATGATTGCTAAGTTACAGTGTAACTCTTTAATGATGCTAGGTGAACTTGTTCATACTTTTCTAACATTTCTTTGTGATAGTGTGCACCCAAATCTTGATTTTGAACGAAGATTTCCAAAAAAATTCATGACTTCTTTAGTGTATGCAAGATAATGATCAAGTTCTTTTGATGCTTCATCACGGATTGCTTTGAGTAAATCAAATATGACACCATATTCCTTTTTAATTTTGCAAGTTCTTGTTCATATTTTGAGATTTGACACTTAAAAGACACGCTGATCATCCAGGCTGCTCAATTTTAGGATCGTAATGTTTTGCACGCGAATCGGGTGATTTTGTGTTGAAAAAAGTTGTTGATCGTGAATATCTTTTTGACACCAATTAGACGCACGATTTTATTTGAAAGCTCATTTGACAATCGCTATTTTCAACTGTTAAAGACTCGACCGATGCACCATATCGCAAGATTCACACCATTATCACCGTAATCAACATAATCGCCAGAGATATCATGCATATGGCAAAGAATGTAACACAACACATTATGGATATCACACGTATAACATCTTCCAAGAGGCGATCAACATCTTTTCAATAGTTTCTTTTTGCGCTTAGTATTAGAAATGGATGTTTCGCTTTCTAAAATCGCTTTTCATGAGACCAAGTTCCTTGTGAAGATCCCTTTCCCAATATAGTGCAGCTTTTTTCAAATTTTTGACATGGGGTAAAATTCTTTTCCAAAAATATCTCGCTGTTCTCGTGCCCATGGCGCAGGTAAAATGTTCAACTTTTATTTCGTAATGAAATTCAATCGCACGTTCCAAAAGTTTGATGTCAGATAAGAAAGTGTCGAAATATTTGATAACACGACAACTTTCGGCGTTAGTTTTTACTTCACTAAGTGAAGGTAAAGGAGCATTAAGTTGTGCACCATTTGGTTAAGGGACTGACTTGAAACCGGTGTGATAACCAAAGGTTTGTTAGAAGTATCTTGTTGTGTGACAAAAGTTACGGCTTTTGAATAGTTAAATGGTTTGTTATAAACGACATTTTCCATTTTGACCGACTTTTCAGGCAAGATTCTAATTCCTCGATGCATTATACTCAACAAATACCATAATTGAATCATCAATTCTATGTTCAAGACTTTGAACTTCGTGGATTTGGTTTGAATGCTCTATGTGAAACTTAGGTTTATAATGAAACCAGGTAAGATTCGGTCCATATCCATTTGGATTTGGTTTGAAAGAGAACTTTTGAATCGTTGTGATTGATTCACCATGTTTATAAACAATGCTTTAAACTCTTTGATTTTGTGTTTGTAAGTGACAATTTCCTCAAGATAGTCATCTATTAGTTTTGTTGAATGCTTTTTGTACCGAGAACTGTTTTTGACAAGTTAACAACGACCTTTTGGCTTTTGAGTTTCCAAAGTAAGAGCGTTAATTTGTTTTTTATGTTAATGTTTAATTTGTTCTATTTGAGACAACAAAGCATTCTTCGATGATACATCACGTATCTCGTTCTAAAGCTTTTTCGCTTTGATGAGATTTAGCAAAAGCGACTTCAAAGCCTTTTTCCGTTTTCTTGAATTTTAAAAGCATTGAGTTGTCGATTTAAGCAATCGTATCCCCGGTTAACAAGGCATTTTGAGCTTTTAATTTTATATTATCATTATGATAACGCTCCACTTCGGGATTGTTGGTCTTTAACTAAGGTCCGAGCTCAAATTGGATCAAACATAGAATCATTTTGTTCAACGGGAGTCTCAACATGGTCATTTTAGATCCTCAATATAACCACGCAGTCAACTTGATCATCAAGAGTAACCATAAGGTCATCTTGATCATCAAAGATAACTACGGGTCTAGTTGATGATCATTAGAATGAGACGTAGGGCTCTGTTGAACACCTCGATCTATGGATCACGCGATGTTGGCGAGATATCGGGTTCATTAATGATAATTGTTTGTTCAGTACACGAGACAAGCCGCCGCTGTCATACACTTGGGCCCGTGTCACTCATGTGTAGAGCTTGCATTTGTGCCATCAACATCAATCGCTGCATTACTTCCGCAAGTCCTCCATATCATCATCGGAATCGCATCCGCCATAAAGCTCTGTTCCTTGTTGGTAAGAGTTCCACCAGCTTCATCCTTAAGAGCCAAGAGCAAAGCCTCTTTGAAATAAGCACCAAAGTGTCCTTGGTTTAGGACATGTATTAGCGATGACCCTTCTCATTATAGTTATAACATCAAGACCATTAACCCCATTCAAGAGCATTCCCTTATTCAACCACTTGAGCCCGTTGATCTTTGAGCACCCATGTTATTCCTTCCCATAGCATTGAACCCTTGACCACCTCCCATCCACCTGACCATAACCACGATTTTGAACTTCAACGCGTCCATTGTTTACAACAGCTAGATTTCTTGTATTAGATGAGGAACGAATGCGATTGTTGGATTTGTTTGTATAACGGCCAAATGCTTTAGGAATCATAACAAATCCTTGTTGCAATTCATCAAAGGCATTGGAGTCCTCATCGACTTCACTTATCAAAGAGCTTGAGCAAGGGTTGTTGTTGTATGGAACCAATTGATTTTGTTGAGGTTGTAGCTTTGACGGATCAGAAGGTTTGATGGTTGCAGCTTGTTTGAGGAGCTTGAGGAGCTTGATGAGGAGGAATATTTGTTTGAGCCCATAAAGCAAGTTGTTGATTGTCTGGAAGTGATGGTGAAATAGTTTGACCACGAAGAATCCTTTCCTTTTCAACTTCTTTTTGGTGAGGCTTCAGATAGTCATACAACAATCCGTAGGTAGCATGATGCATATCTTTAGCTTGACGGAGAAAAATGACATACTTCTCCCATTCCGGACCAAGACTACTTTGGAACTTTTGTGACAATTCGTGGCATGATGATATTGTGTTTGTCCAAATCATTAATGATGTCTCAAAAGGCGGCTGATGATAAGATTCTAATGACTCTCCTGGTTCAATCATGAAGTGTTCATAAGCCAAGTATATTTTGGATTCCATGTCTTCCTGATTGAGTGTTGTGCCTTGTATAAGAAGATGAATATGTTCCCACATTGCTTTGGCAGTCTTTTGAGCATCAACACTTCAAAGGATTGGATTGGGTAATCCTAAAAGGATGTATTGTATTGCAAGTTAAATTTTGACTTCAAAGTGTAGAAGTTGATCACCCGTGAGTTCTGCAACAGTTGCAATGTTGTAGACATCATCTCTTGGTGGAACAGCATTAGGATTTCTGGGTGTAACGACAGTAGGCATCTGAAATGGACCTTCCATAATGAACTTCTTTAAAAACTTTCCTTGTGGCTTCTTTAGATCACAAAACCTGAAGAACCGAATCACCCATTGATCATAATTACAGGGAGTGAGCATTGGAGGTCTATCAAGTGAGCCAGCTTCATGAATTGATTGTTGGCTACTCAAGGCTTCACACATCTTGCCAAACCATGTTGGTTCCTTCATAGTATTCCTGGATGGATGTTGATAGTAGAAGTTTGTGTAAGGTTGTACTTGAAGACTAGGTGGTGGTTGAATTATATGAGGTTGTGGAATTGCTGCAAGTAGTGGAGTATGTTATTGATTAAATTGTTGTTGATAAACTGCTTGTTGTTGATTCCATTGTTGATTTTGGGGACTTAGTTGTTGTTGTTGTTGTTGATTATAAGTGTAAGGAAAATAGTTAGAGTATGGTGGTTGTGACTTGAAAACTTGTGTTGTTAAATGGATCTTTGTAGTCGAATGAAACTTTGTAGATGAAGTATCCTTAGGCGTAGAAATCACAATAAAGCCAAGTACCACTTATGCGTAAAAACACCAAAGTTACACGTAACAGCAAGAGTTACGCGTAGTTTTAGCTTCTGTAAGAAAGGAACAAAATCTAAAGTTATGCGTAAAACAAGAAGTTAGGCATAGAAAAACTTAGGCTTAGGATTACCTTATGCGTAAGACTAAGCTTAGGCGTAAAGAGTCTACGCGTAAGCTTATGCTTATGCGTAAGTTTAGGGTTTTCCCAAATGATCTTTTACACTATCACAGTGCAAAAGATATCCAAAGTCGACGTGTTTTCAGGCTTATCCAAGCAAGAAACCACGGAGTAAACCACAAAACTGAAGATCAAACCAAGGAGCAAGTTACGCGTAAGTTTAGGGTTTTACTTACGCGTAGATTTTAGCCAAAAATGATTTCTTCCAATCGATGTTTCCAAACCAGATTTTAGTGATGAAATAGCTTCAATATCGCCAAAATAACACAAAAGTGTGAAATTTGATGATCCAAAGCTCAAAAACAGTTATGCGTAAAACGAAACCCTCGTTTAAAACCAAGTTCAAAAGCAAAGATCTACGCAGAAGGTTGAAATTTTATGCCAAAAACAGTTATTTTAACACCTTAAAACATTGAAAGTATAAGAATCTTGGAATAAAAGTGTAAAAATATGTTTTTAAGCTAACCAAAGTTCAAACCACGGCGTATGTTCTACAGCGTAGGACCAAAAAACCCACTTCAAGAACAATAACGATTTACCCAACTATTTGGCGTGATGCCACACTGTTAGGTTCCCAAATATGCAACACAAGTATCAATAGAGGAAATAGAGAAGGAGAAGAGATCGGTTGAACAATATCCAAACACACACACACGTTAATATGAAAGGTTAGGCGTAAGGTATGAGTGAAAGAGTAAATTGAACAACCAACCCTCAAGTGAGGGTTATTACAAGGTATTTATAGGAAGGGGAGCTAGGGCAACACTCCTACTCCCTTCCTTTCCTTAATGGACATGGGCCTAAGCTCATGGGCCTTCTACATAAGCTTAAGCTAATAACAAACATAAAGGCCATAATTAAGCTAACTATTACATATGAATCACTGACACTTGATTTAGGTTTAGAAGTGATTCCAACAATAAAGTTGCCAGCACAGTAATGCATCCCTAGCCACACAAGGGCACGTGCACCTAACTTCCAGTTTCCATCTAGTTCAAAAATTACTATTATTTTGTAACTACTAACAGTGTATCTCCCTAGTATATAAAGGGAGGATGTTAGAAGTAGTAAGCAAGGGACTCCACCACTAGAATCTTCCTCCTCTTCTAACTGGAGTCTTCATCTTCATAATTTAAAGAGAATCATTTGTCATTGCCATGGATAGTATTCCAGCAACTATCCCTCTTAAAAGCCTTCACCTTAACCTCTAAATGAAATTGATACAGTCGTAATGTACAAATGAGTGTTATTAGTAGTAACAGGTCAAGATTGTGTAAACATGCTTCCATTTCTAATATTCATAAGTTATTTTCATTTTCCCAATCTGTTGTTCATACGTTTCATGGTTTTGCACAAAATAACGGACCAACAGGTGTTATTAGAGCGGATGGATCACTCTTATGATCTAGATCCGTTCTTGAATGACAACTAATAATACAAAACCGTTCTTGAATGTCGGTTGATAACATTCAAACCTAAACCATAATATATTCCCATCTGAACACAACACTCTAAAGATTTCTTTAGCGGTTTTCTCAACAAGATGGAATTCCTTCAAACCTCTCTTGTGCAGAATGTAGCTCTCTCAGCCTCTTCTCTAACTTTCTCAACCACAGTTCTCTTAGCACTACTTTCATGCAAGTCCCGCTGATCGATAAAATTCACCAGACATCTTGTCCGAGTAAATGCTTTCATCTTGAAAAATATCTCATCAAGGCTCGAGAAGAAAATAGTGTCATTTCTCACAAGCTAAAAGTGTGGCAGACTTAATGTATAAAATGGTCACTACCAGTAGTCACCAGAACTTTAAATAGATGAGTACAAGAGGCTATAAACTCGAGAAGCATCAGAGGCTATTAATTAGAGGAGATTCAGGGTTTGAATAAAGATGTCTTCAGTAAAGGTACATCAATGATTGATCATTAAACAAAGTAGTCATTGATCCTCAAGAAACTTCACCAAGAGGAAATAAACAACAAATAATCAGATCATATACTTGTACTTTATTCATTGTTGTAATTCAGATAGTAAGAAGAAGCATGTATGCTCACTTACTACTGATCAAGATTAGGCTATTCCTACATTCATGAAAGAGGAGACAATTAATAAGGGACAGTTAACCTAAAACAGTACCAACCTGCCCTAATCAATATATTGAATAGCCTAGACTGAGGCAGCTAAATGCAAAGACTCTCGACCTTGATTTTGGAAGGATTGCCTAAAACGGAAAAGTCAAGGGTTCTAAGTTTGTTTTGCTTCAGCGGCATCAAAGTAAGAGTATTGTAATTCTTAATGCTCTTCTCTTTAATGCAAAAAAAGGTATGAGTTATAAAACTCAGAGATATCAATGCGGAATTGACCAGCGATAAAAAGGAACTATCAGCACAGCTGATGCCTCAACCTTAGTCACTGATAGTTGTCAAGGATTGAAGAGAAGCCATATGAAATCAGAGAAGGATGATGAAATGATACCTTCATCTTCTGTCTATGGAAATAAAGTTGTCTAAATTAGTATACTAGTCACTACTAACAACTTTACACTCAAACACAATCCCTACCACTGAACCAAATTCCTTAAATTGATTTCAAAGTCATACCTGACACCTAAGGACCCGGACCTTAGTAAAATTAACTAAAAAACTCATACTCTCAAACCAAACCTTCCAATAGTCACTGGTATCACAAATTGAATCAGAGGCTAACAAAGACACAGTTCTCAAGAACTGGAAGGAAATAGTTAAAAGATCAAGAAGTGTCTGTCATCTTTCAAAGAAGAAGTTCAACGAGACTTAGTGACATACGAATTCCAGAGACACATCCCTAAAATCAGGGACTCTCTGAAAACATACAAGGTGAAATCCAAGACAGAACTCAATAGTTGATCCAAGCACAAGAAAATCTCAAAAGATTCAAATCACGTTTATATATATATATATATATATATATATATATATATATATACACACACACACACATATACACTTGGTTGTAATTCAAAGTGTAAGAAGAAGCCATTATGCTCACTTACCTCTAAGAAAATCAGACCACCTTAATTAGATGTTTATATATATACTTGGTTGTGAATCAGAGAGTAAATAGTGGCTATTATGCTCACTTACCTCTGACAAAACTAGACCACCAGATGTTTATCTTGTTTTTATTCTTTATTGTAAATCAAACATAAGAAGAAGCCGTTATACTCACTTACTTTTGATAAAAACATAGGCTACTTTTATGTTCAAATAGGGGGAGTTTTTTAGTCTAAATTTGAACAAATTATCCATCACCAAGTATTTGACACATTAATTAGAACCTAAGTCATTAGCTGATAAAATCAGAGAGCTAGTCTACTCTCTGATTAAGTTTAAATGTAAACTATGAGCAGATTTCACTCCCTAACAAAGATTAGCATTGTTGATCACTATCAGCTATCTCTAAAGAAAGTATACACCTCAACGAGCAAACCTGAAGAGTTAAAGTCCAAGACCACTTGATATAATCAACCATGGTTATAAAGAACAATGGGTCTGACAAAAATAACTCTTTGAGTATCTTTAAATATCAGAGTATAAACAACTCAGATATATTGTATACTTTTTAGGAAAACATCCAAGCTTCAAAGAAGATGAAGTCCAAACTGAACAAAACACTTTGTGATCTGATGCGGAGTCAGCTAGCAAAAACAAGGAGTTACAAACAACCAGAGTCTAAGAGAACTGATAAATGTCTCTAAAGACTCTGAAAGTCTTATCAACTTAAACCATCTTGAAGATCTATGCAGCCGAACTGGTTAAACACTGCTCAGATATACTTAGAAAATACTTGAAAGTTATTTGCTAAATATGAAGAAGGATTTGGCTGAATGTTTTAGACATACTAGCAGGGAAGACAACTTTCATATATTGCATGAATAAATTTGTCAGGATAGTAATGCATCCCTAGCCACACAAGGTCATGTGCACCTAACTTTCAGTTTGTTTCTAGTTCACAAATTACTATTATCTCATAAGTCGTAAATACCATCAGTGTATCTCCCTGGTATATAAACGGATGTTAGAAGTAGTAAGCAAGGGACTCCACCACTAGCATCTTCCTCCTCTTCTAAGTGGAGTCTTCCTCTTCATAATTTGAAGAGAATCATTTGTCATTGCCAGGGATAGTATTCCGCAACTATCCCTCATAAAAGTCTTCACCTTAACTTCTAAGTGAAATTGATACAGTCGTAATGTACAAATGGGTATTATTAGTTGTAGTAGCAGGTCAAGATTGTGTAAACATGCTTCCATTTCTAATGTTCATCAATTATTTTCAGTTTCTCAAACTGTTTTCATGCGTTTCATGGTTTTGCACAAAAATATCATAGCAACAAAATATGAGGGTAAACCACCACGGTGTAGTTCATGTAAGAAATTTGGTCATACTATTGATCAATGTCCATAAATATTGTGGTTTTGTTTCCGGTTTGTGAGAAGTCTAATAATGCCTTTCAAACCGTGGTTTATATGCTTAATAATGGGAAGAATAGCAAGATAAACAGTGGTTCAAAGGTTGGTCTAATTGTGGGTTCTAAGCTACAATATCGTCCAGCGGCAAAAACAACTACTTCTAAGACGTCTAGTACGTCTAATGTGGGTAAGGATACGGGTAAGGATCACTACTACACAAACTGGTTTTTCCCACAAAGTTTACTCACATAAAATAATCAATGTGAAATTTCTCATAGATTACCGACAATTTACACACCAAATTGTAGACCAATTTTTCGTGTAAATTGATCATAATTTCCCACGTATTTCTCACAGTCTACATACCAATTTGTTGACCAAATTTCGTGGAAAATCGATAGCAAATCACCCACGGATCAGTGACAATATTCACACTAATTGTGTTGATAGGATTTTCGAAGGAAATCTGTCGCAAATTTCACACATATTAGCGACGATCATAAGTCCGTGGCAAATATGTAGCTATATTACCCACGGACTTCAAACTGTCTTATTTATTAAAAGATATGATTTAATTCGTCTGTGTGAAATCTGTGGATAATTACCTACTCGTTAGCCACAATAAATATTATTTTTTATGTGTCTTTATAATTACAAATTCCCATATGACAATCGATGCCTTAATATGGTTTATTAGTTACAATTATATGTGTCTTCGTGTTTATTTAGCTTTTTGTTTATGTGTCATAAGCGTATATCTATATAATGTATGTTTAACATGTATGGGTAGACATGTATTTTATGAACCATTATATATCTGTTAACGATCGTACATACGTATTTTTAAGTTGATTTTAGCTTTCATTGCGCTTTTGTGTCATATATAAGAATTTGTACATTTGTGAATGTGTAAGTATGTCAAAAACATAATAGATGATTATGTTCGTGGGAAATTCGTCTGTACTTATCCAAAGATTTGATAGATTCGTGGGAAATTTGTGAGTAGTTACTCACGGATTTCCCACAAAAGACATCGTTTTTGTGTTTCTATATACTTACACATTCTCACATTACTGTCTATGTGTTTTTACGTGTTTATAGTTTCATGTTATACGTGGTTTCTTATTAATGTAGCTATTTTTGTATATCACAAGCATATGTGTTTATATATATACTGATGCAGCTTTTACTGACCAGTATTTAATATTTATAAGTCTCGTTATACCTATGGTCTACCCTAATGCACTAACGGGCAGTGTACCCGGTCGTGTGTAGTGTAGTAATCGGTAAAACCGAGGTCGTCCCAAGAGATATGTGTGTGGATTTATACTAAGTCTAGGTGTCACAGATTTTAATATGATTTCGATATGGAATTAACTAATTTACTACTAAAGCAGATAAAGGAAAAGGTTGTGATCAATAGAGGAGAGTGGTGCTAACCTAGCTACTCATCCTAACTAGTAGTGTTTACGTCTAATTACTTCCAATTACTTCAGGTGGGGTCAAATTCGAGAGGACGGCATTTGGTTAGTTCGTCATAACCTATTAGCAAAGGGTACAATTGGAGAAGTCAGGTGTCCCCTCATAAGTCCAGTTGTTCCTGGTCCCCTAAGCCAAGTCATTAAGTTCCGCTACATGCTAGATTCAAAATAGTGAGTGCCCGGGAGCTAGCATCTTAAACACTCACCCCCTACTTCTTAAGTTCATCCAAACGGCAAGTGATCAGTTGGTCAAATCGCACAAGTAGAAAGGGTCGTCAGTTGGTCATATCTTACCCTTCCCGTCTTAGTCTACTCACTTTAGGGTCATTGGTCATATCTCCTAAGAAACTAGCCTCTAGCGCCATTCAAAACTACCAAAACAAGGGTAGCTACCAATAAACTATGCATGCATACACTTAGAAATAATTATACGGAAGTAAAGTAAAATAAACAAAACAATTAAGGAATCATAACTAGGCCAGCACCAAGAGGTGCTTAGCCGCTCATATTAACCATACAAATCAATTCAATGTTTAATGTTACGAAATACATGAATCGAAATTAAAGAAAAGATAAAAATCTAATGCTTATCGTAGGGGAGTGATTTCTCCCTTGGAGATAGCTCCGTATGCTCCTCTAGATCTGCCTTCGACTTCTTCTCACGTTCTCTGATTGTTGTGTGTGAAATGGGATGCCTTGAAATGCTGGAAATCGTGGGGTATTTATAGGCGGATCCGGTTAAAGCGTAACTATTAAAGAGTTACGCGTAACATATAATTCTTCGTAATTTGCACTAATAATACTGGTTACGACGTAACCTCTGGAAGGAGTTACGTCGTATCTTCAATAAATCTTGGTTACGCCGTAGTTGTTGCATGAGTTACGGCGTAATTAGTAGCGCGCGTGGAACCTCATTTGACCTAATATGGTTACGTCGTAATCTTGGATAGAGTTACAGGTAATCTTCGTTAAGTTGGTTTTCAGAGTCACGCTTTAGTTACGGCGTAATGTGAGAGAGGAGTTACGCCGTAACTTCTTCAAAGTGAGCATATTATGATAAATCTTTAATAAATTCTCTAAATCCGCGTCTCTTTAGCTCCAATGCTCGTAAAATATCTGAAAGTGTAAAACATAGGAAAACAAGCGTAAATCCATATAAATGATTAGAGGTGGCAAAATGTGCCCAGAAGCAAAAAGATGGGCTAAATGGGCACATTTTTAAAAGAGTTGGGCACATTTAGCCCCCTTCTTTTTTTGAAATGGGCACATATAGCCCATTGAAAACTTAAATGGGCACAAACGGACACTTTTTTTTCTCTCAATTGTTGAACATTAACGATCTTTTTAAAGATTTTTTTATATAATATATTTATTTTTGTTAATATAAATAAGATAGTACGTTTAAGGAATTTATTTAGTCGTTTTATGTGTTTTATTAAGCTATTTGTATAACATGTACCCGTTTGTCCCGTGCCCGTTTAGCCCGTGCCCGTTTAAGCCCGTGCCCATTCTAGCCCATGCCCGTTTTAGCCCGTGCCCGTGCCCACCCGGCCCGCCCATTTTGCCACCTCTATAAATAATATAAAATACGAGCATTATCGGGGGAAATTGACACTTAATATTCATGATTATTTGATGTTATCATATAACTATGTGACATATAAATATTGTTTCATGTGTCTTTATAATTATAAATTCCCATCTCACAATATATGCCTTAATATAGTTTATTAGTTTCAATTATACGTGTCTTCTTATTTATTTAGCTATTTGTTGTGCGTCACAAGTGTATATCTATATATACTACATTATAATGTAATTAGGACTTTCTATAAAAGAAAGTCTTAAAAATATAAGCCTACACATGTCACTATAATTATTAATTCATATAATTAAGAAAAGAAACATAATATACAACACTTTAATGCACATAATTCCAGACGTACAAGACAAGAAGCATAGTGTACATCACTTTAATGCACATATTAAAAAAACAAAACATCACATTAATACTATTTAATATAGTCAATTAATTAACTAATCAATAAATACAATTAATACATTTATTAAAACACCCCTAACATAATAAATACAAATTATCAAGCATATTGTACAACCAAATTAAACACAATTCTTACATTAAATGTCACTAATACAAATAATATTCAAGCCCGAACGGGCAACAGGCAAATGGGCGCAGGCCAAACGCGCTCGAGCCCGAACGGGGACGGGCTAAACGAAATTTTTGAAATCCGTAAATTTATAGTAAAAAAGAACATAATAAACAAAAATACATGTTTCACTTGAAAATTTTATTTCAGTGTACCTGCCGCCGCAACGAGCGGATACCTTGCATTAAATGTCACTATTACAAATAATAAATCACATTATACAAATATTAGAGCCTGAACGGGCAACGGGCAAAATGGGCTTGAGCCCGACGAACCGCAGGCAAAGCGGCTCGAGCGAACGGTATGCGGCCAACGGGCTCGAGCGACAGCAGGGCTATAAATGAAATTCTTGATATCTGTAAAAAAAAATTCAAAAAGAACATAATAAACTAAAATACATGATTCACCGGAAAAAATTATTTTAAGGTACCTGTCGCCGCAACGCGTGGGTACCCTGCTAGTGTATATAATATATGTTTAACATGTTTGTGTAGACATGTGCTTTATGAACGACTGTATATCTATTATCGATCGTACATACATATCTTAAGTTTATTTTAGCCTTCATTGCGCTTTTGTATGTCGATATATAAGAATGTGTACATTTGTGAATGTGTAAGTATGTCAAAAACATAATAAATGATTATGTTTGTGGGAAATCCGTCGGTACTTTCCCACAAATTACACGCTGATTTGATAAATTAGTGAGAAATTTGTGGGCAGTTACTCACGGATTTCCCACAAAAGATATCTTTTTTTTGTGTTTCTATATACTTACATATTGCCACATTACTGTCTATGTGTTTATAGTTTCATATTATAAGTGTTTGCTTATTAGTGTAGCTATTTGTGCATATCACAAGCATTTATGTTTATATGTATAACTTATTTGTGAAAACATGTGACATATAAATATTGTTTTTATGTTTCTTTATAATTACAAAAATTCTCAAATTACAATCTATGTCTTAATATAGATTATTAGTTTAATTATACGTGGCTTCATATTTATACAACACACGTGTTACGACTAACACTGCTTTAAAAATATTATCATATACACTAGAGGGTTTTAATGGGTTTTTTTACTAGTAATATAAATATATATATATATATATAATTTATATATTTGTATGATTTTAGTTTTTTGTTCGGTTCGGTTTTTATTTTTTCAAAGCCATATCTAAACTGAAAATCGAATGTTTAATTTGGTTTGAGGTTTCGGCTCAACTCGGTTACAAATTTATTTCAATTTTATTTGATTTATTCGGTTTCGGTTTTCGATTCTTATAAGTATTACCCGATTCGTGAACACCCTAATGCTAGAACCGGCCCAATGCTGGAATTGACCCACTTAAAACCTTTTATAAACCTATCTATATAAGGCTGAAGGGAGTGGTGGTGACTGGGTCATCATCACCTCAGTTTTCTCTCTCCTCTCACTTCACATCACTCCCTCTCACCATTCATCTGTTTTGGTCACACTCTCTCACCTTTCATACCCATTTTTTAATTTAGTTAAATACTTTTTATTTCTAAACTAAAAACGTAAATGTGAACGTAACGTACGAAATTAAAAACTTAAACGTACGAAATTAAAAACTTTTATTCAAAAAGTAAAAACATCACATAAATTAAAAACATAAACATGCGGAATTCATAAGTGATTATATATCGAGCTTTTATATTGCTCCGTAATAGTTGATAAGATATTGCGTCTCATTTACGGATCTCATCACTTCTTCCATAACGGCCTTCAAGGCGTTATAGATATGCAAATATGATTCCTTGGTCATTAGTAGAGTTTGTAGACCGAAGCTGTTAACTGGCTGGTCGGGAGGCAGCGAATGCATCTTAGTTACCTCTTCTTCACGGTTACGCATCTGGAGCATATAACGAGTCATCTCAATCAACAAATTGTTAACCAACTTGAGCTCCACTTCTTGTTCGGTCCGTAGTCGCCTAAAGATAGCATTTTTCACCTCGTTTGGTTCGTTAGCCATAGTGTTTGTGTGAAAATGAATGATACTTAGAGAGAGTTTGATAAGAAGTTGTGTGAGAAAATGAATGAGGGTAAAGAGGGATTGATAGAGTTATTTGATAGCCGTTGGAGCCTATCAAATTCAAATTTTCAAACTGTTGCGAACATACAAAATAAAATTGCATTCATTTATATAAAGTAAAAGTTACAATATGATATCTAAAATACAATCGTCCTAAGTGTATTTTTCATGTAGCCAAATAAACTTAATTTTCGTGCCTTTCTAAACAGAGCATTATGCATCTCATAATCTTTCGTAGATTCTTCGTTTCAAAAAGCCTCTAGTTAAGCACGGTTTTCTTGTGGAATGTCATTGCATTTCTCGTCGCGCCTCCGCAGATCTTCTTTAGCGTTGCATGCCTTGTCAAATTGCATAGCTAAGTCGATTAATGCTTGCTGAAGAACGGTGTCCTCCTCAATTAATTTCTGGACACAAGCTATGATTTCATCGAAAGTATGTGAAAGCGAACAAGCCATATCTAAATATGAAGTTATGTAAAGTTTATATATATTTTTCAAGTATTTATAGTTGAAAAATGGGGTTGTTAATTTTTTTATAATTCTCAATCGTTAATATGGTACAGTGGGCCTCACAAATTTTGCTTTGTAACATTGGTGAGCCGTCACCATTCTTTGCACCAAATTGCCGTGACCATCAGTTGTGGAATGGAGGTGGCCGTGACAAGGCTCGTCACCATGCCTTTGTCACGGCCACTCTGTGTAATCTAAAACTACCAACTCTTAAAACCCTAACTAATCTTCCACACCTCCCTTTTCCCTTTTTTTCATATAACTTTCACCTACTACTATATTACAAACCACAACCACAATCTTCCTATCTTTTTAATACAAGTCAGTCATTTGCTTTGTTCTTGATAGCAAGACACGCGAATAGAAATTTGTCTCGTTTATTCTTCCCAATAATTATTCACATAACCAAGAACATCAAAATACAACTTGTCTCTAAGCTGCTTGTTTGGTTAGTACTCAAAAACTTGAAAAGTTGTAATCTAAAATTGTTCCATTTTATCGTTATTTTTAATTTTTAAAGCACGCAAGTGTTGTTTGGAGGCATCCATCATCCATTTTTATTAGATTTCGGAGTCTTATATGCAGATCATTGGGTTTTTTTTTTGGTTTCTGTTAGCTTTAATAATCTATGTTTTAATTTTGTTATATGTAACTACTATTAATTTTTAGATATATATTTTATTTTGGTTATGTTAACTAATTTGATTTTGCATTTGTTGAACACATGCAAGTAAGGAAACCGCTAGCGTGGCTAATGACAAAAATGGACGCATTACCTTACAATGTTAAAAAAAAATACATAAAGCTTACTTGTTTAGTCAAGTAGTTAGGGTTGAACTAAGTATCTGTTATTTTACAGTATCGTGTTACGGCAGATTGATTGTTGTTGGGTCTTTGTAAGTTTATATGTGCTTTAATGGGATCTTTCATTTTGTATATTACGACTTCATATGTTATTTACGACTGTTAGGGCATGTTTGTTTAGTTTTTGTATTAAGTCCTTTAAAATTATAGTGGTTTAATTATATGTTGTTTGCTTGTAGATGAATAAATAGTTGTTTTTTTGTGTGCTAAATAAAGTGACGAATTAGAAAAAATAACCGTTATACCCTTTATATGAAATAATTGTTGAATAAAATTAATTGAATAAAAGTAGTGAGAGGGTAAATATGTAAAAGTATAGTAAAAGTAGTGGATGTAATTTGGAGACCCTCACCCCCATGTTTTTCCTATAAGATCATCTATATATTTGAAGTACCAAACAAATACTCAATTAATGACTTAATAAATTCATCAATTTATGAATTAAAATTCTTTAAGTCATTATCAAACACTACTTTATTTTGGATTTCAATTATTACATATTAACATAATATTGCATCTAGTTATTAGATTTTAAATTTATAATTATATAATATATTAAAAATTTATTGAATTCTATAAAATTTTGATCAGGTTTCACATAAATTTTTTCACAAGAAATCAGTGGGAAGGTTCGTAAGAGAATAAAATTGGTGGAAAATCTTTAGGAAAACTGAAAAATTTCTTAGAAAATATCCGTAGAAAATTAGTGGGTAATAAACCTACAAATTACACACAATGATATGTGAGGAAAAATAGTCAATACGTAAGGAAATCGTGGGTAATAACCTACGGATTACACACAACGATATTTGTGAGAAAAATTGTCAACGCAATGGGAAAATCTGTGAAAAAAATATTTACCCACAAAGTGTTTACCAATAGAATAATTCCATGTGAAATCAGTGAAAGAAAGGCCCTTTTTCACCGAGATTTCCACGGATTTTACCGTGTGAAAAACCTGTTTGTGTTGTAGTGGATATCATGTTTAAAGGTGGCAAGGAAACTGCTTCGAGTTCCAAAAATGGGGTAAATACTTCGAACAAATATGATTTGCTATCAAATGAATTTGACATTGTTTTTAGGAGGTTTAAGCAATTGACAAGAAAACTGGAACGAGCAAGGTACAAAAAGATGTGGTCACTGGTGATGATAGCGAGGGTGACATGAAGAAATTTGATAATGAAACTACATATTTTTTGGCATCGGAAACTGGAAGTAGATATGAGACCAATAACTTGTATGAGCAATGGAAGGAAACCGGGTGATGATCATGTGATCCATATGATGATGATTTATACGATGATCGTGGTATCTCTAAAGATCAACAAGCTTTCTATGATGCTTGGGATATCAAGGTTCGCGGTCAAAATAAAAAATAGTTTATTTTGAAAAAGTAGATTATTTTGATGTTTAGTTGAGTCAACTGTAATCTAGTTATAGTCGTATCTTTGTATATAAGTAGGTTTGCTTGATATGTTAGCCATTCCGCATATGTAACGTGTTGAGGTGTGGGAGTCACCCACATCCGTTGTACTTAAATGTTTTATGTAGTAATACATTTACCATGAAAACCCTTTACCCTTATAAAAATAACGAAAACTTTGAAAAGGGAAGAAGAGAAATGATAGAACAATATACAACAAACCTCGTTAAAAATGCAAGAAACTATAACCAAAACAAAGAGAACAAAACTTACCCAAAATAGCGATATACATATGTCAATCTAAAACACAAAAATGTCAAATAAAACCTAAACAAGCAGTTAAACTAGCCCCCAAAGAACACGTTTGATGAAAGGTCTCAGACTAGTGTGCTACTATTAGAGGTGCGACGAGAAAACCAGGCTTTTAAAAAACGGGTCAATAAAACCGAACCGATTTTTTAAAAGCTGGTTTTCAAAACCGAATCGATTTCAAAACCGAACCGGTTTTACCAGTTTTAGGTTTTTCATTCGACCAGTTTTTTACCGGTTCTATAACCCTAAAACCGGTTTTTTTTCCTAGCCGAACTAGCCGTTAGATTCCAAAACCGGTTAAAACCGGTTTTAACCGGTTTTCTAAACCAGTCAACACAATAGTCAATATTACCGTTGGATTCCAAAACCCCGAAAAAAACCGGTTTTAAACGGTTTTCAAAATCGGTCAACACATTAGTCAAAGTTACCGTTGGATTCAAAAACCGAAAAAAACCGGTTTTAACTGCTTTTTTTTTTGTTTAAAAAACCGGGTTTTTTTTAAACCTAGCTGTTGGAAAAGAAAACTAGTCATTTTTTTGGTTTTTGAGCCATGGACTTGTAGTATAAATATGTGTATTGGGTTGAGGTTGAAAACACACAAAAAACTCTCAAATCTCTCTTTAATATCTCTAATTTCTTTATAATGGAAAACTCACAATCACAATCACAAGCTTCCACTAATCCTTTCGTTGGATCTTCCCGGTCACGAAAACATTACACAATGATGATGTTGCTCTTCTTAAACCAACTTCACGAAAAGGCGATGTTTGTTCTAATATGGATTTGTGTATTATGAAGGATGGGACTGAAAAGGCACGTTGCAAGTAATGTGGGGGTTTTTATGCTTCCGCGGCTAACACTACACTAAGGGGTCATTTAAACAAATGTACCGCGGTTTGTCAAGCGTCGGAAGGTACTATTGGTGCGGATGGTCAAGTTTTTATATATGATAATGATGAGCTTCAAAGAGATTTTGCGGCGTTTATCATTCAACATACGCTTCCATTCAACCACTTCGATAACGCCAAGCTTACGGAGATCATCAAAAAGAGGCTACACCCGCAGTATAAACAAGTAAGTCGTACTAAACTTAGAAGTGATGCTTTTAAATTATGGGAAACGGCTAAAAAAGATGTTATTGATGGTTTTCGTGAATATAAATATGGTGTTTCTATAACTACGGATGTTTGGACCGTACCACAAGGTACGACAAATTCTTATCTCACCGTTACAGCTTATTGGTTTAATCCCAAATCTTGGTTATTAATGAAACGGACAATTGCTTTTAAACTATTTGGTTATCCTCATACGGGATCTAATTTAAGAAAAAAATTACATGAAACTTTAATTGAATATAATTTAGATGATAAAGTTTTTACGATTTCGCTAGATAATTCATCCAATAATACTAGAGCTATGGAATTATTAAAATTACGTATAAAACCCGTTTTAGATGGTGCTTTTTTTCATTCCCGTTGTGTTCCTCATGTTATAAATTTATTCGTGCAAGCGGCATTAAAAATATGTGATAGTTTGCGTATGAGATTTAGGGGTATGTTAACAACTATATAGAGTGCGAGCAACGAACGACAATTGAACTATAGACGTTTTCGTAAACAATGTGGTGAAGAACCCCTAAGACATTTCTTTGATAATAATACTAGGTGGAATTCTACTTGCATTATGTTTGAAAATATATTACGACAACGTAATACTTTAAATGCTTTTAATGAATTACTTGTTGATAAAAACCGTTCCACTTCGATAGATGACTAAGATTGGTATCGACTAAATGCTTTAACTATTTTTTTACAAGTTTTTAAAGAAGCAACAACTATACTATCGAGTGTTTATTACCCAACTAGCTCATTAGTTTTAAATCAAATTTATGCTATGACGGAAAAATTAGACGAATCAAAAGACTCACCTACTCAAATATTTGGAAAAATAGTTAAAATTATAAGAAAGAAATTTATAAAATATTTTGCTAGTTTACCTTTGGTTTTTACTTGTTTCGCCGCACTTAATCTATGTTTAAATGTCAGAGGCGTAGAACTTTTAATAAGAAGAATAACGGAAAATTTAGACATATCCTTGGGTTAGACGGTGAAGATCCCAACTATTTAGAATCTCAAATTTTTAAATTTAACGATTATTTTAAAAAATTATTTGCAATTTATGCAACAAAATATGGTCAACAACAAAACCCAATTCTTGACCCAATGCGGGCCGGATCGTCTCGAATAACAAGGGACATTAACATAAACCTTTATAATAGTTTACGTGAAGAAGCTACAAAGCGTCAATGAACATCGGCTCCAACAAACGAGTTGGGACAATATATGGCTACAAACTTTTTAACAACTTTAAGTCCCGAAGAGTTTGTAAACTTTGACATTTTGGCTTGATGGAAAGAAAGGGAAATCCAATTTCCAATTTTACCCGCTATGGCTCGTGACTTATTAGCGGTCCAAGCTTCGACAGTAGCTTCCGAATCGGCCTTTTCTTCTAGCGGTAGAATTATATCGAAAAGAAGGTCAAGACTAAGCTCCGAATCCGTGGAAGAATGTGTATGTTTGAAAGATTATTTGGACGGAGTAGATAGGATACAAAATGTAAGATCGTTAGAAGGTTCGATTGAAGGAGAAGTTGAAGAAACTATATTTTGGGTAAAGGGGAGTAATCCAGGGTGCAGGAGAAGTTGAAGAAACTATAGCAAATGAAGAAGTTGAAATAGGGATATTACCTCCTATTACCGAATTAGATGAAGGTGAATTTGAAGCATTTGATGTTGAAGACATAGATGTAGAAGAAGTTTGGGAGGATTTAATTTCTTGAGTATAAACGGGTGATGGAAATTCCGAAGCTCGATATACTTGAGTACACTAATATGTTTTTGGGTGATGGTCATGCCGAAGCTCGAAATGTATTAGTATTTATATATTTTTAGTTTTTTTTGGGTAAAGGGGAGTAATCCTGCACCTTGGTAAATATATTAACCAAAAATAAACGTTTAAGTACAATAGATATGAGTGAAATCCCATATCTCAGCCCGTTACATAGGCATAAAGCTTACATAACAAGATACTTCCTATATTCTAAACAAGAAAACAAACCACTACTCAAATGATAACATAGGACATAACGAAAGAAAATTACTTCCTAGGACCTTGAAGCTTGGTGCCATACATGGCATTAAAGGCATCCAAACTCCCTGGAAGATCATGAAGCTGCCAGAATAGTCATCGTAGTCATAGTCATCATACTCATCTTCAAATTCTTGGCCACCACCGAATATATTAGCAGACTCATCAAATGGTTTGGCAACCACCTCATCTTCAGAATCAGAATCCACGATCTCTCCCACTTTAGAAAAAGGGTTAACTCTCTTAGTAGAAGAGGCAGGCGGATTACAAGATGCACTAGTTTTAGGAGCCACACCCGACTCCATCTCTTTCAAATCACTCACAAGGGGTTCTTGTGATGCATACATGTCTTAGTAGGCGTATCGTCATTAACTTCCATTGAACGACCGAAACCACATCCTTGTAGGTGTCATCAGAAGGAATACCAAACGCATCCGTATTAAGAGCATCAAACTGGTTAGATGTAGAGATCGTTGTTCCACTCGAACTAGCCACATCAGAAGCATTCTTCTTATTGACTTCCACTTTCTTAGGTTCCGAAGGAGTCTTTTTGGGTTGATATTGAAGCTGCTTACCCACAACAGGTTTAGTAAACCCTCCTTGACCCGGAATAGTAGACCCACCTTGCTTTCCCTTCTTCTTGTTATTAACCGGCTTGAAGCCATCATTAACACGCTTAGTAGGTGGCGAGGGAGGTTCAACAACTTTAGGACAATCAATAAGAGTATGACCAAAAATCTTACATTTATCACAATGAGGTGGTTTCCACTCATATTCAACCTGTATCTTCTCAATAGTCGAACCCGACCCATCAAGTAACGGTATCTCAAATGCAGGTCCTTAAGCACCTCATCCGACTTCACTTCAATCATGCATCTAGCAAAACTACTTGACCCCACGAGTCCTTGTACATTTGGCTAGTGAAAGCATCTAACCTTTTGGGCGTGCCTATCAATGTGGCAAGGAGACTAAGGCCATCATCGAAAACATAGCCAGAGGAACATCATGGAATTTAACCCACACCGGGATGTTGGTCAAATCCTCTTTAAGTAAGTTGGTGTTCAATGTCCATGGTTTAAGAATAATAGGTACATTTCTAATCAACCAAGGACCGTTTTCAAGAACATCAACAACACCTTTCTTCGAATTGAACTTAAAAAAGAAGAACCCCTTTGCATTCATCATTACCTTTTGTATACCAAATTTAGCCCACGCATTGCGTACAAAGTAATCAACAACAGGAAAAGCAAGTCGTTGACCAAGAAAATACCCATACAAAGTATTCTCAAACCTAGTGTTCACCTCTTCAACCACTTTCACCGGGACAGAAAGATCCACACCATTAGCTTTCTTATTACACTCCAACCTACGAAAGTTTGACGTGTGTTTCTTAGGTTCAGTAGAAGTAACACCAGCATACGATGTAGAAGGTTGTTTCAAAACACTAACCTTCTCAATACCAATAGCCCCATGTGCATTCGTATAAACCTTATCATTAACATTATTAGGACTACTAGTAGCATTAACATTAGAAGCCATAGGAACCCTCGTATCTTGAGGAGGTTACAAATAATAACCAATAGCAGCAAGCATCTCCTCTAGCTCATACTTACTGCGGCACCTTAAGATGCTCAAATGTATTAGCCCCGTAGAAGTAGTAGCATCCACTGTCCTACTGGTTTTAATGGTTGCCCATCGTCACCCACAAGAACAAGTTTACCCTCAATTATTTGTTTTCAATAGCAAATTTTCATTAAGGTATCATGACCGTCAGTGAGTCATGACTAGGTGCATCATGACTAGGGCTCGAACCAAGTGAAATCGGCTCCACTTGTCCTTCAGTACGAGAAGACTCAAGACAATCATCAGGTGGCTGCTTACTACCCGAATCTTGCTCATTACTATCACCCATAATAATCATACAAAACATTATCGACAAACAAGAAGTAACAAACCCTAACTGAGAAAACCAAAATTAACAAAAAAACACGAAGAGCAATCGTCCAATCTTCACAACGAGGTCCTAAGCAAAGCTTAGGCATGCATTAAAAGAACATAATATCATCACTAACCGAACTCCATAGCAACAGATTTGGAATTTAAGCTAATCGAAACCCTAGAGAAGAAAACCGAACCAGCTAGGAAACCCTAAACTTCAATTCAAATTGCAAGAACCTGGAATATAATTAGACCAGAATCAAGCAGAAGAACATAGGATTAGAGCAAGTAGGAGGATCGATAATTTAATTATGGGTGTAAGGGTATCGTTTTTTCTCTTTTGTCGCCACAGAAAAATCGGTTTTAGGGTATTATATTTTTAGTTCTATAATTATATTGTTTAAATAAAAGTTATGATTGTATTCGAAATGTATTAGTATTTATATAATTTTAGTTGTATAATTGTATTGTTTAAATAAAAATTTTGATTGTATTCGAAATGTATTGTATTTATATATTTTTAGTTGTATAATTGTATTGTTTAAATAAAAGTTATGATTGTATTCGAAATGTATTAGTATTTATATAGTTTTAGTTGTATTATTGCATTGTTTAAATAAAACTTATCATTGTATTCGAAATGTATTAGTATTAAATGTTTTATATTTAACATGTTTATTAAATAAATGTTCGAAGTTTTTAGTAAAATGCTGAAAAAAAAACTGATATAAAAACGGATCCCAACATTTAAAACCGAAAAAAATCGAACCGGTAAAAAACCGATAAAAAACCGATTCCGAACATTTAAAACCGAAAAAAACCAATTCCGGAAAAAACCAAAAAAACCAAAACCGGTTTTTTGAAAATCGGTTTTCCAAAAACCGGTTTAGTTGCACCTCTAGCTACTATGTGTACATGAGGGGTGTGAATTTACATGTATTTTCTTTACTTCAGTGTTACTAAAGAACATGATAGGATCCTGATGCCATGTTGAACAGATTTCATATATGTACATGTAAATGATACCAATACCAATATTAAAAAGTTAACCTTTAGATGTTTTATATTGTCTTTTTTTTTTTTTTTTTTTTTGGGTAAAGGGGAGTAATCCTGCACCCTGGTAAATATATTAACCAAATAAACGTTTAAGTACAATGGATATGAGTGAAATCTCATAACTCAGCCCGTTACATAGGCATAAAGCTTACATAACAAGATACTTCCTATTTTCTAAACAAGAAAATAAACCACTACTCAAATGATAACATAAGACTCAACGAAATAAAATTACTTCCTAGGACCTTGAAACTTTGTGCCATACATGGCATTAAAGGCATCAAAATTCCCCGAAAGATCACGAACCTGTTTCGCATAGTCATCGAAGTCATAGTCATCATACTCATCTTCAAACTCTTGGCCACCACCAAATATATTAGCAGACTCATCAAAAGGGTTAGCAACAACCTCATCTTCAGAATCAGACACCTCAATCTCTCCCACTTGAGAAAAAGGGTTAACTCTCTTAGTAGCAGAGGTAGACGGAATTGGATGACCATCATCATCCACAAGAGTAGCTTTCCCATCAATAATTAGCTTTTCAAGCTTACCAATTTTCTCAACTATGGGTGTAGAACCAACATCCATTGTTCCCATTGAATCACTCGCAAGCGGTACATGTGATGTAGAACCAGTCTTAATCAACTCATCCTCATTAACCTCCATTTGCGACCGGTATCCACATCGTATCATCCATATTAAGCGCATCAAACTGATTAGACGTAGTGATCACGGTTCCACTCGTACTAGCCACATCAGAAGCCATTTTCTTACTGACATTTACTTTCTTGGGTTCAGGAGGATTCTTTTTGGGCCGATATTCAAAATGCTTGCCCACCACAGATTTAGTAGAACCTCCTCGACCCGGATTCGGCCCAACTTGCTTTCCCTTCTTCTTATTGTTAACACCGAAAAACCATCACTTACATTCTTATGAGGTTGAGCAGTCGGAATCACAACCTTAGGAAAATCCACCAAAGTATGTCCAAATACCCGACATTTCTCACATCTAGGCGGTTTCTATTCATATTCAACACGGATCTTCTCAATAGTCGAACCCATACCATCAAGTAAAGGAATCTCGACAGTAAGGCTGTCCCTAAGAACCTCATCCGACTTCACTTCAATCATACACCTAGCAAAACTACTACGGATTCCTTGCACATTTGACTAGTAAAAGTATCTAACCTTTTGGGCGTACCAATCAATGTAGCAAGAAGGTGAGCCCGTCATCGAAAACATAGCTAAAGGAATATCATGGAATTTAACCCACACCGGAATGTTAATCAAATCCTCTTTAAGCAAGTTGGTGTTGGTGTCCATGGTCTAAGAATAATAGGAACATTACGAATCAACCAAGGACCATTATCAAGAACATCATCAACTCCTTTTTTCGAATTAAACTTGAAGAAGAAGAATCCCTTAGCGTTCATCATAACCTTTTGTAAACCATACTTAGCCCACGTATTGCGAACATAATAGTCAACAACAGGAAAAGCAAGGCGTTGACCAAGAAAGTATCCGTAGAGAGTATTCTCAAACCTCATGTTAACCTCTTCCACCACTTTCATTGGGACTGAAAGGTCAACATCATCCTTCTTTTTGCTGCATTCTAACCTCCGAAAATTAGACACGTGTTTATGGGATTCATTAGAAGCAACACCCGCGTAAGAAACCGACTTAACTCCATTACTACAAGTAGTAACAACCTTGGGCGCATTAGGAGTACCATACATCTGGGATTGCATAGCCACATCAAAACTCGACAGAGGAGTATTTCTTTGAATAAACTTTAGTACCATTCGAATTAGATTGAAGCCCAATACCACTCGAATTGTTCACATCAGAAAATGAAGCCATCTTAGCAATATCACTGTCAATTTTATTCATTGCATCATCAAAATTCTGATGCGCATTAGCAATCAATTGCTCCACATTAAGCTATGTAGAGGCCGAATCAGAAGCAGGTGCAACATGGGTTTGCTCCAAATCATCCAAAACAACCTTATCCTTAACCTCCGGCATGTCATGACTAGGTGCGTCACGACAAGGGCTTGAACCAAGTGAAACCGGCTTCACTTGTCCATCAGAACGAGAACCATCGACCCTATGATACGGATTCGTGTCCATATTACTATCATTGTCCGTATTCATACCAACTTGATCGGCCAAGTTGGTAGTTGTTTTTGTAGCTTTAACCGAAGATCAATCTTTGTTCAAAAAACCTTTTTCCATCTCTCCACAACCCCACTAACAATCCCAATGGCTTTAGGTATACTCATTTTGATAAAGGAGATGATTTGTACACTTCAATAAATGATTGAGACACTTCAAAGTATTGTGTTTGGACATTTATACCCTCATAATTATATTTACAATTTCACCTATGTTAAGGTATAAATGTCTAAACACAATACTTTGAAGTGTTTTAATCATTTATTAAAGTGTACAAATCACTTCCCTTTTGATAATTGGAGCATTAAACATTTTAGTAGCCTATGCATGTAATCATTCATAGTTGACTCTGAAAGAGAAATTATTAATATCAAATTTGACTTTGATACGAAAATTACATTAGCCTCCTAGAAGTTTCAATGGCGATAATGACCCCCCAATACTAACCATTAACTAATCCTATCTTGTTTTCGACATCTAACAACATTGACTTGAATGATAAAAAAACTACAAACCGGCGATAAAACTACATTTTTATAATGGTATCACTGTCAAATATGAAGCAAATCTAAGCCACCGTGTGACCAAAATTTCTTTAATATTACTAATTAACGATCTGAAAGAAGTGCAAGTAATTTTGTTCTGTAGCTAAAGAATTACACTCCAGAAAATTTATCAACGTGGTAATGTTTTGTGGTAAACTTACATCTATGAATCAACGTATCGAGGAATTGTTATGTAAAAGTTACTCCACCTTGAGAACGATCTTCATGAACTCGTAAACAAAGTAGCTTATTGCAGCCGAAGGTAATACCTGAGAATTTAAACAAAGTCAAACTTTAAATAGATGTTTGTGTAAAATCAGATCACAGAAACAAGAATGTAAGAACGGGACCATTTGACCTAACAAGTCAGACCTAAAAGGAAAGGACCCCTGCACTAGTATTACCCTTAATTATCTTGGTATGATACTATGATTGTCCATAAATAACATCATTTTTGCATTCAACGAGTATAATAACTAATACGTAGTAACATGTTTCATTTATTAGGATATAGCAATGTGCATGTTTATTCAGATATTCATTCAAGACACTTGAACAAAAGTCATATAATTTCTAAGCATCTTAGTGATTATGTACATAATTATAGTCGTGCATGAATCTAAAACGTATAAAATAATGGATTCTATCTAAAATCTAATTTTCTAACAGGGATTCTGAACGAGCATGTGCAAATTTCAAATGTTTGACCTGAGAAATCGAAGACTACCCTTATGATGGATCGAAGCAGACAGCATTATCATAAGGTGGCGTTTGAGTGTGTGTTTGAAAGAAAATGAAATATACTGATTATTTCAATGCATTTGGTAAGCTACTTATGAGTGTATGATTATTTACATTCATATGGTTATTCTGGGGTCAAATGAATAATCAATTAGATAATAACTATTGACTTACATGCATATCGTTGTTATATCTATAACTTCCTCAGAAAGTCAGGATTAGCCAAATATGATCGTAATCCAATACTACCCCGCCAACAAAGCCTATACATACATGGGAGATGGAGCAACTTCATGTGAGAGGCTCACAAAAAAGAGAGATGAGGTTCCTCAATATTGATATCATTAAACGGTTATTTAAGACATATTACTAATAAACCATCTCACCTATTGCTAAGAGAATAGTTGTAAATAAAGATCGATACAAACAGCAGTTGCACTCAAAGATGCTCTCAGACGTTTGACTGCAAATCAAAAACATTTTCAAAAACCATGTTCTATTCATACATATATTAATGCATTATTGCCACTCTTAAACATTCGATCCCGCATGGACTTTTACTTGTCAAGTGAATTATTTTACTGACTTCAAAATTACCAAGATGTATGTGGTGTTTGGGACAAACACATACATGCATAGTTACGATATAAATATTTAGGAGCTAAGAACATAGAAACATCGACTCTCGTTATGCAATTTCTGTATCTCGAAAGCAAGTGAGTATACATTCACCAAGTATCATATATTCATATGATGCATCCTCTTTGTCCCCATAAAAATACAACGTTGACTTGACACATAGGTTAACAAAAACATTTTAAGGTTTGAAAATACCGAAGATTCCCCCTAATATCTGTGGACCCAATATTAAAATTTGTCATTCTAGATAAAAAGGTGAATAGGATTGAATACCAACATAAATAAACAATAAATGTTGTATTTTCCTTTTGGGGTTTTTGGTTGGAGGGTTTAAAAATAAAAGATACCCAAAATTTCTTTTACCATCATATAAATGAACCGAAAACAATGTTTCATGCTTACTAACCAATAAAAGGGAGAATAAGTAGTTAAGAAAGATAAGAACAAACCTGCAGTAAGGATATTCATAAGGATACTAAGGTTGCTGATAAGGCGCTTACTACTAATGTTAATGCCAATGTTACTTTGGATATGGATGAAGAGGGTTTTACCGGGGTTAGGAATCGGTAAGACAAAGGGAAGAAGATGGGGGTTCAAATGCCTCAGAAAAAGGCATTTTTTAGTATTGATGAGGGTAAAGGGGCTAAATTTAACCCTTCAAACCCTAAGCAGAAGTATGTACCGGTCTTGAAGAAGCCGGATTCTAGTAAGGAGGCAAGTACGGGGACGAATATTGCTACATCAAACACATTTGATGCTCTTGATATGGACGATACTGACGTGAATGGTATTCCTTGTACTATTTCTATTGTTGAGAAAAATGAGAAGCTTGAAAAGCTTATTATTGATGAGAAAGCTACTCTTGTGAATGATGATGGAAAGCCTCTTAAAAAGGTGCAGGTTGCGGCTACTAAAGCCTAATTCTTCTTTTTCTTCGTGTACGTCTTCGAAAAAGGTGGGCAACCCATACTCTAAAGTGGGTGAAGTAGTTATTACTGACATTTATGAGGATGAGATACTTGTGCCGGATAATGATATGGCAAAGTTTTTTGCATCGTCTGGTGGTTATCATGAGTTTTAAGATTATTTTGATGATGATTATGCTGCTCAGGTTTACGATTTTCCAGGGCAATTGGATGCTTTTTGTGACCTATATGATGTCAAGCTTCAAAGCCGTAGTAGGAAGTAATTTTATGTTTGGTAGGTCATAAGATTGTCATGTCTTTCTTATGTAGTGACTTTGGTTGTTGCATATTTGGTGCTTGTTCAATGCCCATGTAACGGGCCGAGATTAGAGACTCACTCTCATTCGTTGTACCTAAACATTTTTTGGATTAATATATTTACCAGGGTGATCCCCTTTTATCCAAAAAATAGAACAAACCTGCAGTAAACTAGGTATAAGTCCCGCATATAGAGCCGAAACACCTCAATTCTCAACAATCTTGGAACATGTTGCTAACGCGCTCATTTTATTTGCTCTAACTTGCAACTGCAACTGTAACACCCAACTTTTACGGGACGTTAAACCCTCTAATTTACCTTATATCTCCGAAAACATCTACTCTTAGTCAGGCCCAAATAATCTCTTGGTTCCTAAAGCAGCTCAATCTGGGTTGCAAAATGTTTTAAAAGAGTTTTGAGTCAGCCAAAGGCCTAGTGAGAATTCTATTAGATGGATAAGTTAGTTGGCCCAAGCCCGACTTGTGGGTTTGGTCCATTAGGATTTTATTATGATCTCCTTTTTGTATTCTATAAATGTTTATCATTAATAAAGTTTAACCTGCGAGAAATTATGTAGTTTAACATGGTATCAGAGCAGGATCCTCAGACCAAGGTGGCTATCTTGAACCGCCTCCCCTAGGCTGCCCCGTCAAACCCTAATCATACAAAATAGTTGCCATCTCCATCAACAGTTCATATCCATCTCCATCAACAGTTCATATACACATTTGTAATCGATAAGCAAATCATCAACTGGATCTAACCCTAAAGATTACTTGCTAATTATCTATTTGAAGTGAGATCACCAAACATTCTATAAACTTTTTCGTTTCTTTGATCGATCTCCACTATTGTATCTTAAATTAATCTTTTAAGATCTATCGTCGGTCGGTTTGAGCAACGTAATAAGTTTTAGCAATTGTAGGGAATCTTTTTCAATTCTTTGAATTATATTTTGTCTTCTATGCATGAGCTTATAAATCTTTCTTTATTCAATCGTATTGCGATTTGATATTACATATCGATTTATATTTAATTATCTGATCATTACAATCATTGTGCCAATTATCTAATATGGGTTAAGATCGATCATCAAAGTTCAATAAACCCTAGGGTTTAACTAGGGTTTTACTCATTTTGTTTTGAAGTTTGATTTTAATGCTTCTTGATTTGTTCTTGTTGCCATTTATGGTTTTTTAGATCATGAAATCTGGTTTCTTATATTCTAGTGGGGGTGGAGAGAGGAAGAAAAAGAAAATAGATGACAAATTGGGTGGATCATTTGCTCCTCATGTTGATGGTTTCAGGAGTTCTATTAATGAAAATATCCGCGACATGGAACAGAAAATGGTCGAAGGCAAGCTAGTATTAATGGACGCTGATGGGGTTCCGTTACCTATGAATGATGGGGCTCCTGTCATTGTTGATGTTGTTACGCCTACTAATGTTGATGCTACTGTTAATCTTAAGGATATCACTGGTGTGGCGTCCTCTATTAAGAGTAAGCATGATTATATTGTTGATTTGTTTGGTGTGCCGCTAAAAACACCAAAGGATATTGATGAATTCACTAAGGGTTGTGAAGATGGTACCTTTCCGTTGTGGGCTGAATTGGAAAGTGGTGTTTGTACTAAGGTTATGGATGTTGTTGGTGATTTGTGGGAGTATTTTGAGGCTGAACGGAATGCTAAGTCTACGACCCTTAAACCTACTCATGAATCTCCTATTGTTCAAACCGTGGGCATCAATGCTAATGCTACATCCTATGTTGGAGCTACGGATTTGAGGGATGATGAACATCCTAAAATTTATACTGATTTTCGTCTCTTGGTTGTTGAACCAGTATTTGAAGGTGTTAGCATTTCTATTCCCCGTAAAGTGCTTGAAAAGTTTAGTTCTTGATTGGAACACACTTTATATGGCTATTTTATTAGTAAGAGGATGGCATTTCTAGTTGTTGAATATTATGCTAGGAATTATGGCTGAAAAAGATTATGATGAACTCCAAAGGCTTCTTTTTATTTAAATTTGATACACAGGCTGGTTTAGAAGCTGTTTTGGAAGGTGGTCCATGGATGATACGCAAATATCCTATAATTCTTAAGAGATGGTCTACGGATTCTAGTTTACGTAAGGAAGAATTGACTCACATTCCGGTTTGGGTTAAATTCCATGATGTTCCAATTCAAGTTTTTGAAGAGGATGGTATTAGTTTGATTGCTACTTTTATTGGTAAACATGTTATGCTAGATTCTTACACAAGTTCTACGTGTAAAGATTCTTGGGGTAGAAGTAGCTTTGCTAGGTGCCTAATTGAGGTCAACTCTGAGGCTGATCTCATGGAGGTTGTTAATATTGGTATTGCTTCACTTTCTGGGGAAAGTTTTACTAAAGAAACTATCCGTGTTGAATATAAATGGAGGCTCCCCAGAGGTAATATATGCAAGATATTTGGTCACACTCATGATCAATGTCCTAAGCAGGTGGTGAGTCCTCCTATTGTTTCTATTTCGCGTGTTGTTACTCTTACTGTGGTGCAGAATAATGATGGCTTCCAAACAATGGGTAGGATTAAGAAGAAGAAAGGTAAAGCCAAGTCTACTATTGGAAGTCAGTTTGTTGGTCCCTATGTTAAACTGAATTTCAGATATATTCCAAAGGCGGTAACTAGTGAGCCTAAGAAGAGTGCTAATACTTTGGGTAATGCATCTAAATCGTAGTCTATGTTGAAGTCTACTGGAATGCCTCCAAGGAAGGTAATATTACTGCATCTAATTCGTATTTAGCATTAGAGATTGACGATGAAGATGATGAAAAACATGTTGAAAATGTTTATGATGAATCGGCTAACTTATTTACAAATTCAAAGATAGGTGAAAGTTCATCTTTCACGATTGCTGCTGGTTAGCTTGTTCAGTTTGATGTTTTGTTCTAGGTGCATCTTTTGTTTCTAAGAGTTGTAAGTGCTTATGGCATGTCGTAAGCATTAGTTTTTAGGTGTTTTTCAAGCTTGTTAGCTTGAGGTAAATATGATACTTCAACCATATTCCATATATTTACCGGGGTAACCCTTTAACAAAAAAAAAGTGACATCACCATCAACTAAGTGGTCATAGTTATTCATTTGATTTGATTATCGTCGATCAGTTTGAAAGCCTCGTGTTTCTCTCCTCACGTCAGCATCAAAGAAATAAATATCTTTTATGTTTTTTTTTCTTTATCGAAAAACAAAAATAAAAAAATGTTATAGTTGTTGTATTGTTTGTTTGTTAGCAGATTGTTCGTACGGCTTTGTTACCAATCGACTAAAAAAAACTGTTGGTACCAGTCTTTAAATTCGACCGTTGGTACAGTTTTGTTACCAGTTGACTTAGCCGACCGTTGGTACCAGTCGGCTAAAGTCCAACATTTGTACAGTTTTGTTAAGAGTCGACAAAAGTTATGTTTTTATTATTTTAATATTTTTTTTCTTTTCTAGTTTACTACTTCAGTCTGAGCTTTCGCGATTTCGCCGCTCGAACTGCAGGGGAGTATTAGATGGATAAGTTAGTTGGCTCAAGCCCGACTTGTGGGTTGAATCCATTAAGGTGTTATTATGATCTCCTCTTTGTACTCTATACATGTTTATCATTAATAAAGTTTAGCCTACGGGGAATTATGTAGTCTAACAAATTTTTAGTTTTCACGTGCAAAACAATTCATATAAATGATTATGCAATTTGCTCAAATATCATATACGTGCTATGTATTCATCCAAGTTCTCTATTAATTAAAAGATTCAACATATAGCAATAACTCAAAAAATGTAACCATGTAACACATATTAACGATTAAACATATATCAACGATTCACGATTCACAATTTAATGGTTCACGGTTCACGATTCACAATTTAACGGTTCACGATTCATGATTTACAATTTATCGGTTCACGATTCACGATTCACAATTATATATCTCATTATATAAATATGGAAAATTCACAACTTTGGCATATAATGAAGCATCAAAAATATGTAGTAACTTATGATCATTTAATCCTTTGTATGATAGTATTTTAAATAAAAATGCAACTCAATTTTAAAAGCACATGAAAACTCACTCAAACCTCTTGCTAGCTTTTACGTCTCGTCTAAACAAAATCTCCTACAATTTCAACACAACAAAGTCTAAAACTTATGTACAAGGCCACTTACATGTCCTGTACTACCCGATATCAATTGGTCGAGTTGTTCACCGTTACTGTTTAAACCCTTAAGAAAAACCTTTGGCGAATTAAGGCGAAAGTCAAACTCCTCCATCCTTTGGCGAATTAGGCGAAAGTCGAATCCCTTACATCCCTTATTTTATTATCGCAGATCTACGCATACTTCCATTATCTTTATTAAATTATACTTGTTTCATTGTAGGGACAATATAGTTTTTTAATTGGATTTTGGTTATGCTTTTGGCGTGATTCATATATCGTTATTTAATTTTTTGCCGTTAAATTAGATCTTTGGTATTGCAACAATTGATCTCTACTAAACAATAGATTAATACTCTTACTCATCATTCGTTGGTTGCATCAATATTCAACATGAGTTAGTTATAAGTGCTTTTCGATTCTACCCTAAATTTTTTAGGGTTTTCTGCGTGTTTGAAGTTAAGACGCTACCTGGTTCTTCTGGATTTGTGTTTGGTATACATGTTTTGATGATGAAAGCGGGGTTTTTCGATTCGGGAGGAGGAGGTGAAAGGAAGAAAAAGAAAAAGGATGATGGTTCGAGAGTGTCTTCTTTGGATGCTGCTGGTTCAAGTGTGTCGTCTCTGGATGTTGCGTCTCACTCTCCAACATTGACTGAATTGGTTGCTAAAGTTCGTAACAATCCTACTATTATGATTGATGATACCAACTAGGTGAGTGATGGGACGTATAATTCTGATCCAAAGGTTGTTCCTAATGCAACTAAATTCGATAACAGCCCTATCATTTACGAACATGATGGTCCTACACATATGCCTGCTGCTGTACGAGACACTAGTCATGTACATGATACTTCTGTGTTGGGAGCTGGTTTGAGAACGGTTCCACAAGTTTCGAGCTTCAATGTTGCTTTTCAATCACAAAATTTTGGAACAAGTTCAAATAAAACTCCTAGTAACAGTGGGAGTGAAGTGAGCAGATCCTAATGCACCTAAGGTTGTTACTACTAGTGGTAATGGAGTTAAGTTGGTTTCTTACGCGGGTGTTGCTTCTAATGAATCCGAGAAACACGTGTCTAATTTTAGGAGGTTAGAATGCGGCAAAGGAAGGATGATGTTGATCTTTCAGTCCCAATGAAAGTGGTGGAAGAGGTGAACATGAGGTTTGAGAATACTCTTTACAGATACTTCCTTGGTCAACCTCGCTTTTCCACTTTGTTGACTATTATGTTCGCAATAATTGGGCTAAGTATGGTTTACAAAGGTTATGATGAGCGCTAAGGGATTCTTCTTCTTCAAGTTTAATTCGAAAAAAGGCGTTGATGATGTTCTTGATAATGGTCCTTGGTTGATTCGTAATGTTCCTATTATTCTTAAACCATGGACATTGAACACCAACTTCCATGATGTTCCTTTAGCTATGTTTTCTGATGACGGGCTCAGTCTTCTTGCTACATTGATTGGTACGCCCAAAAGGTTAGATGCTTTTACTAGTCAAATGTGCAAAGAATCTTGGGGCCGTAGTAGTTTTGCTAGGTGTATGATTGAAGTGAAGTCGGATGAGGTTCTTAGGGACAGCCTCACTGTCGAGATTCCTTTACTTGACGGTACGGGTTCGACTATTGAGAAGATCCGTGTTGAATATGAATGGAAACCGCCTAGATGTGAGAAATGTCGGGTATTTGGACATACTTTGGTGGATTGTCCTAAGGTTGTGATTCCGACTGCTCAACCTCATAAGAATATAAGTGATGGTTTTGATTTGTTAACAATAAGAAGAAGGGAAAGCAAGTTGGGCGAATCCGGTCGAGGAGGTTCTAATAAATCTGTGGTGGGCAAGCATTTTGAATATCGGCCCAAAAAGCCTCCTCCTGAACCCAAGAAAGTAAATGTCGGTAAGGCGATGGCTTCAAATGTGGCTAGTACGAGTGGAACCGGGATCACTACGTCTAATCGGTATGATGCTCTTAATATGGACGATCTGAGATGTGGATCTTGGTTGTACAATGGAGGTTAATGAGGATGAGTTGATTAAGGCGGTTCTACATCACATGTTCTGCTTGTGAGTGATTCAATGGGAACAATAGATGTTGGTTCTACTCCCATAGTTGAGAAAATTGGTAAGCTTGAAAAACTAATTATTGATGGGAAAGCTACTCTTGTGGATGATGATGGTCAACCTATTCCGTCTACCTCTTCTACTAAGAGAGCTAACCCTTTTTCTAAAGTGGGAGAGATTGAGGTGTCGATTCGAAGATGAGGTTGTTACTAACCCATTTGATGAGTCTGCTAATATATTTGGTGGTGGCCAAGAGTTTGAAGATGAGTATGATGACTATGACTTCGATGACTATGCGGCGAGGTTCGTGATCTTCCTAGGAATTTGGATGCCTTTAATGCCATGTATGGCACAAAGTTTCAAGGTCCTAGGAAGTAATCTTATTTTGTTGTGTCATTTGTTATCATTTGAGTAGTGGTTTGTTTTCTTGTCTAGAAAATAGGAAGTATCTTGTTATGTAAGCTCTATGCCTATGTAACGGGCTGATATATGGGATTTCACTCATATACATTGTACTTAAACGTTTATTTGGTTAATATATTTACCAGGGTGCAGGATTACTCCCCTTTACCCACTGTTTAAACCCTTTTAAAATGACTAACAATTCCATTCATAAAACTCCATTCATTAGTGCCATGCACATGATTTCTATTCTTTTACCGAAGACACATGCATATACAATTTTCTTCGTTCTACCGAACAATATGTGTTTTATAACATTAACTATTTTCCAGTATTTGATAATGAATGTGCAAACAGAGTTTAAATATGTATTTTATCTCATCTCTTTCATGCGCACGTATATGGTGCCAAGACTCCATTAATATGCTTCCAAGCTTTTGATAAATCATTCATCATATTTAGGGATTATTGGAGTTGGATTTGTGATGAGTTTAGAATAGATGGTTAAGTAAAAACTAGTAAAAAGGGTGATTTCTAAAACATATTTCTTGATATTAACTTGTTGTACTACTCTCACAGTGTACTCACATACTAATTCATATCATCATGATTTCAATTCAAATCACTATCATTCCAAAACCAAACATGTTACATGATTACTGAAAAATACATCGGTGACGCTTGGATACTCAACCATTAAGTGTGAATCCAACAAAAAAAACTAAACTAATGGTTACCTTACTTGAGAGTTGAAACACTCGAAACCAGAAAGTCGATAAGTACCGCCCAATATCATATCTCCCTGCTGCTGCTCACTTATAGGGTTTGTGTGTTCTTAAGTATTTATCAAGTACGTGTGATATACAAGAATCCCGATTTTTATGAAAGTCATGTAACCCTCATTTAGATGACCAATTCAACTACATTCTTTTCTAACTTTTCAAAGCATTATAACATAATTAGCTCCTTTTTTTGACCTTTTACCCATAATTAACTCCTTTAATTTTAGGCTAGTACAAACACAACCCTCAAGCATTTATTAACCTTATACCTAGTCCAAAAATTTAGATTTAACATTACTTCCGTTTAATAAAATTTCGGGTATTACAGCAACTGTCTTCTGACAACTTCAAATGGATAAGTAGCAACCTCCGCGTAAACGCCAGCAATGGCCCCGTGTAATATCGTTCTCACTTGTCCCAATTCTAATTGTTCCAAGATATTTATCTCATCGCCTTGTCGATTCATGTACTTGATTCTTTGCTTTCCTTCGGGTGAATTTAAATAAGCTGATTTTAATATGTCGTACACTCCATAAAAGACTCCCTTGCAGGTGCCATGCTTAAAATTGAAGGAACTAGTCCTTTATAAAGTGATAAGAACCCTTCGGTTTGAATGATGTGGCGGAATGCTCCTATCACGCCACCTAAGGATTCACCAACTGGCGCCACCAACGTCGTGCGTATTTGAAATATAATTAACTTCGATCGTTAATTTCAGAAGATGCATTTCTGTGAACATAACTAGCAATCTAGCATCCATTCAAAACACTTCAGATCTTAGATCTATTGCAAATTATAGGTTCAAGTTTGAACACAAAAAATCAATTTTTATTGGGCATCTCTATATGGAACTTACAGTGTCAAGTGGTAAGCAAAGTATACTGGCAGTCATGCCAGCACTGGCACCAGCAAAAAGCCTTTAAAAATGAGTTGTTTCTTCATTTCTGGTTAGCCTGAGAACTTGCTTTCCATGCGAGTCGTAAGCACAGAAATTGAGGGCCTTAAATGGAGCGGTGCGAAGAATGTTGACAAAGTTTCCTTTCCAGAAGCCACGTAAACCTTGAGAAGAAGCAATGAATTTAACTAGCTCGAAGAGATTTTTCTGTTCAACACGGACCATATATTCTCTCGAGAAGCGCAACAGTAGTTCTGTTAAAAGAAATTTGTTTATACACATATACAAACTTCTCAATATCGATCCAATGAAATGACTCATTCAGGTCAAATTTGTTTATACACATATACAAACTTCTCACTATCCAATCATTGTCGCTATAGAAGGCGTTAGTAAAGGTTGTAATCAAGGAGTTGTTAGTGAATATGATACCTTTTCCCACAAGCAATTGACTCTTGTTCACTTAAACTCAAATGATTAGTTAACTTCTTCTTTTTTTCTCTAAAATTTTTACTTGAATAGGAAAATAACCTTGTTCACGCATAATATATAGATTTTATTGTAAGCAAACCCATTACACTTATAACTATAATATGCATATATATAAGTTGAAGAAATGTATGTTATTCTTACCTTTTAAAGAAAAATGTTCATGTAGCTACTAAACATGGTAATTTCCACTTTTACTATGCTAGATAGATTTATCTTAAGTGGTGCAAGATTTTCTATTTAAAGATCTAAATTGTAAATGTTGCGTAACAATCAAGATTGTAACTTGTAAGTGATCTGTGCAGATCATCTCCCTTTATTTTTATCTTTATGAGATTAAATAACTAGAGAAGTCCGAATAAATACTTGTACTCAGCTTTTCATTTTTGATGTTTGGTTTCTTTTATATTTTGATTTATTTTTCTTTTAAATTATCACAATACCAAATACATAAATCCGGGTCAAGGTTATACTTTCTATCGATGACTCGCTTGCAAACAACATTAAAGAAAACCAATATCGATACTAATTAAATCAGGGATTAAGATCGATAATCTCAAGTTCAAATAAACATTATCGGTAATGTTCTCTCACAAACAGAACAGTGTGGCATACTCAAAGACTCAATTATTATTATTTTTTTGATTGTGAATAAACATAATCGGTTATGTTTATATCAAATAAGAGGATCTCAATCTATAAATCATAACAATAGAATACATAATTTAAAGGGACAACTCCAAGTAGATATCTATTTCTCTTGTAATTACAATATAATGCTTTTGTAAAATGTTGTAGGCAAAAGAGTGGAAGATACACTTGTCCCAATGGCTTCTTTTGAGTAAGATTAGAAGTTTAAAGATTCGGTATCATTAAATATTTATGATATTAAAAAGTCAAAATAGTTAAGTCACAAATGGCCAATTTCAAAGCAAATTTGAATGCATTAAGATATGTTTAGTTGATTGCTTGTCGGATGAAGTTCTTAACTACCTCTTTGCTTAGATACTCCTGTAAGTTTCTTATGTCACCCTTTTACCATATGTGCCTATTCAATTCTTCTGAAAAAAAAACAAAAGAAGATAGAATGTACGTAATATAATACTAGTATAGTACCCGTGTGATACAGTGGCGTTGAATACGTGATTAAACGATTTGGCGGCAAAGTTTTTTAACATGTGTGATCTTGCGAGTTCTTTACCCCTCAACATTGTAATTGTTTAAGTTTTAGGTATTAGAAATAAAGTAAAACATATACGGATGTACTTAACTATCAATACATGGATGGAACAAGAACGCATATTAGCGAGGTGCATTTTAGGAAAATTAAATAAGACTACAAACACAATTCTTTTGAATCGGGCTCATTTAAGAAAAAGTAATGTTTTTTTTACAAAAATCAAAAATACATCGTAAAAGTTATGAGGTGTCCCGTGACCTCCCAGGGGTCACCCTATTTTCGTCACTGATAAGTGATCAAACACATCTTTTTAAGTATGAATTTTCAAGGTTTTCTCACACTTTACATGATAAGAAGCTAAGCTATTGATGAACAATGGCAACCAATTTTGAATAGTTGTAACTTTAAACATTTCTTTTATTGTTACTAAAATGGGAATATGTCATCTAATACTAACCAGGTTGCCTTGAGAAGCCGAGCTACTCAATATTAAACTTAATCAGCAGTGTTGAGTGTATCATCGATTTTTGTAATTCCGGTTATTTGTAGTGAAGTTGTTTGTAGAGTTCCCTTGTTCTGTTGTGTTTTTCTGTTTTATATTATTATTTGTTAGATCGTTAAGTCATTTTTTTGGGTGTGCGATCCTAACAAGTGGTATGAGAGCGAGGTTTGTTGAGAACGTATTCTACAAATTGAATGAGGAGATAAACAAAGAGTCCATGTGAGAGTCTCCGGATAATCAATAAGGCCGAGCGCGATTTCTTTGTTGCATCTGTATATACATTGAGATTTTGGCCAGGGTATTCAAGAGTGTTGAGTATGGTGCTTGTTATTGCGATCCCAATTATTTATAAGTGAATTTCTTGGTGGAGTTGACATGATAAGCGCAACCGAGCTACGTTAATTATCATTCTGTTATATTTTTTTTATCGTTTTACATTATAATTTGGGGAAATGTAGAGGGGGTGAATACGTTCCATTTTAAAAACTTTATTTTCTTATATCAAATAATCGATCAAGTGTGATGCAATATGATAAGTGGCAAAATTAATTCTACAACAATAATAATAGAAGATAAAAAGTGAACATACCAACACAATGAAAATATAAACACAAGACAATAAGTAAAAGAGATATCAAATCGGACGATGATTTATTGTGGTTCGGAACAAAGCTCCTCTTCGCTCTACTCCACTCCTCGTGTTTTCTACTCGAGAGTTCCTTCACTAATTCAACAAGCTCCCTTTTCGGCAGAGAATACCTTACAATGTCTCTTACAAGTTTAGTGATACTAAGCTAGATATCGAGTTTTTTCTTTAGGTACAACCAAACCTGTTGTGTTTTATTTCCCTTACCCTTGTGTTTTAAGATCTAAACACATCAAACCTATAACCCTTATATTATAAGGCCTAAACATAAGGCTATCTAACATCTAGTTTAGAATATGATCTGATGCGTGGGTTCGGGGTCGAAAAACTTCATTTTCTTCGAGCAATCTTTACAACCCAATAGGCAGTATACCTAATTGTTGCAGTGTAGTATGGGCAAACCCAGGGGGTTGATCGTTCTCTAGGGGAATAGAGATGCTAGTAGAGATGTATGACGAGAAGGTAAGGTGAGGATGTTTCTTTTTTATCTTTTTATATTTTTTTTACAAAAGTAAGTAAAATCTCGGGGTTTGAAGAGTGGGGGTTTTGGTAATTTTATCAACTAAACTACTTAACAAATTAAATTAAAACTAATTAAACTAATTAAAGGTAAAAGCTATGGATTGAGTGAGTGTGTTCTTATGATAATTAAAAGCGTGTTCACTTAGATTTTCTTACTCCATGGTTATCTTTTATTGGTCGGTTGAATTGTCACATCCTCATCCTAATTGGTGCATTGTATTTCGTGTTAGTCATAGGGTGGTGCCTAACTCCCCAATTCTATGAATCGTAACTCACCTCTAGAATATCCGGGATCGCCAAGTACCGAGGTATCCCCCCCGAATATCCTATTATCCTAAAGCTACAACTCATGTAATAAACACAACGATGGCCAAGTGCATTCTCAAGCTTTTTGGTATTTAGGACGTTCAAGCTCGCAAAAATTAAAGAATAAGTCAGTTTTCCTTACTCTAGCGTCTACCAATTAGAACAAGAGACAACCTAAAAACAATCAATAACTAACTTTCATTGGATCTAAGCAAACACAAATTAATTTAGTTACTCATGGTAGATAAGCACGAACACAAACAAATAATTAAACATAGATGAAACATGGTGATAGATTGGATAAACAAACTTATATTTAAGTGTACAAGAGGGTTTGGAAACCTAAAATACTGTCCAAGTCAGACCTCAAACGAACTAGGGTTTTCTCTCCAAAATAATGCACACAAAATACATAAAATTTGAAGTCTATATATAGATTTTACACTCGCGATGGAGTCACTTTTTGATGGTGACGCCGTCTGATTGCCGTCATTAGAGTTTCTTCTTGGACAAGTCATAAGTGGGACGGCGTCAGGTAGGAACTAGTAACGCCATCTGGGTTGCTTCTGTACGTCGTCTGGATTAAATCTTGCTCATTTGGTGTAAAAGTAAAGGGTGACGCCCTTCAGGATTAAGGCGTGACGCCATCAAGTTTTAAGACCAAAATAAGTTCTGAGCCATCGTTTGAGAGTTTTTAGAAGACCCTGTGAGTGACAGCGTCGCACTTTGAGTTGGGACGCCGTCAGGCTTGAAAGAATGCCTTGATTTCTTGACTTTGTCATTTTCTTCATGTTTTCGCTACTTTTCGTTCAAATATGCTTCATTCCAACAATTTGCTTTCAAAATACCAAAAATGTGAAAATGAACGATTTTAAGCAGTAATGGATATTAGATGTAACTATTTAGGGCTTAAATGACCTCCTAAAAACGTATGTTTTAAAGCCTTATCAAATATCCCTACACTTGGAATTTGCTTGTCCTCAAGCAAACGTGCTTTTGGCTAATCAATTTATGAGTTAGGGGTCATTTAGCATTTGTTTAAAATAATTTACAACAAGTACAAGTGCTACAATAGTCAAAACAAGCACGGAAATTATGCACTAGCACCTCACAATTGGTGTTTGGATTCTCTCATCTCTCAGGTGTATATGGAATATAACATGTAAGGAAATGAAAGATAAACACTCACTACCTGTCATAGCACATAGATGATCATACGCTTGAGAATAGATCAAACCTCCATCGCTTTGGCGTAAGCACCTAGGAATAACTATCTAAGAGGTCTTTACAAAAGGTTATAATGTTAGGCTTCGGGTAGGGAATAAAAGGGTTTGTTGGATATGGGGAATTTTTAGTGGTGGCAAGTCAAAAATCTAAGTTACATACATGTAAAACGCGGCGTTGCTAAGCCAAGGCCCGACTCACAAACACTAAATAACAACTTTAAAAAAACATAAAACATAAAGATAGATGTAGGATGGTAGCCCGTATGTTTTTCTCATTTTTTTCACTTCTCAATTTTTTTGTTTTTTTTGACCCTACCATCCTCTAAGATAACATCAATATAACGGGATTTATAAGAGCACCCCTAAACTTGAGTTTTTATTTGTCTAAAAATATTGACCCGAATTGAAAATATCAAAACACTTGGAGTAATTAATTATGTAGACAAAGGGAATTTGAATTTAACGTTCCTTCCCGTTACTCCATAAAATATTACTTTAACCCATGAGTCCCAATCGTCCCAAAACTGTATACAAAAGATATGACTCGACTTAGCAACCATGTAAGCAACAATATATAACCAAACTAACAGTTTAAATAATATTTACAATAATGCACTAAAGATGAGTGCATACAAGGTGGGCTAAGGCGATTTTGGTGTCATATTTGGGGGTGGATTGTAAACAATGCTCTTCATCGATATTCTGTAAACCGAAACATCACAAGAACCGCGAAAAGATAGGCTCTGAGGGGTTAACTAGGAGTATCGTGTACTAAAGATGAGTACATCGCAAGGGAGTGGGGAAAATTAGTCAACCGATGAGGTTGACGTAATTAAATTACAGGTTTAAAATAAGGGTTATCCTAATGCCTCTTATCGTTTAGTTAATCCTAACTATACGAATGTAGTCTCACTAGCGATCTCGGAATGCATCACAAAACAAGTTCTAGAATCTATTATACTACCGGTATACTCACTAAATATTAAAGATGAATGCTTTTATTCCTAAACATCTAGGGGCGAACATCACATTTTTGGGGTGGAATTTTAGTCGTATACGGTTTTTGTGCTAGTCATATAACTCCTATCCATGAGACGCTCTATCAAGACTAAAGTTTTACTTGCAAATGCGATAAAAAAATATAAATTTGGAGCTAAAACTACCTTAACAAATACTTCTCATAGTTTATTACACAATTTACCAAGGACAAGGCAAAAATCAAGTGAGTGAATAGTTTCTAAGTTCCTATTTTATTCTTCCTCCCTACACTTTAAATTGAACATTGTCTCCAATGTTCCCCGAAAGTATCAAAGTTATGATAGAGAAATGTAAAATAAAAGATAAAAACTAATACTCCCATGATTAGCTCGGTAGGATATGTGTAGAATTGAGATTAACTCTTCTTCCAAGAAGAATGAGCAAGTAATAAGTGTTGCTTCTATCATGCACTTCATCTTCTTGTCCAATATAACCTGCACATTTATAAGAAAACGGAGACGAAACCTCGCGTAAAATCGGCGGTAAAAACTATATAAAAATAAAACTACACTAGAAAGCAAGTAAAAATATAATGATTGTTAAATGGATATTTGCAGTTTTCTGGAAAATTAAGAGTTCTGGAAATTTTCAAAAATTACAAATTAGACAGAAAACAAAAATCTGAAACTGTTTATACATTGCCTGACGCCGTCGGGTGTTAATCCCGACGCCGTCAGGTTGTCCTGACAGAGTGAGTCCGATGCGTTTTCTGGCAAAATTCTGGAAAAATTACTTCTTTAAAAACATAGAAAAATTGCTATAAAATATCCATTGTGACTCGATACAAGCATTTGACTCTAACAAACACAAACATATATATATATATATACAATTTCAATTATTGTTAATCTCATGATCATAATAGTTCTAAAAACACATGTGATCTTCCATACACTTATCTTTATTGTAAATACCTTATATGCAATTAAGACGAAGTTAAAAACAAAATAAAGTATTTTCACAAAATAATATAAACATGAGAATTAGCCAATAATGAAAGAGATATATTAAACACAAACAAGAAAAATAAAAACAAGCAAAGAAATAAACATGGGTTGCCTCCCAAGAAGCGTTTTTCTTTATTTATGAGTCTTGTAGCTAGACTCGAAGCCATACCACTACGTGACTTCATTATTATCCTCCTTATTAATTAAGTAGTTATTATTGATTTGATAATGCTTGACACTTCGTCCGTTTACCATGAATTCTTTTCCATTGTTGTCAAGCAACACAACGGTTCCACCTCTTTTTGCCCTTTTCACTGTAAAGGGGCCACACCACTTTGACTTACGTTCTCCCTAGGGTGATATTAGTCTTGAATTATACAAGAGCACCTTGTCTCCTCTTGCAAACTCTTTAGGACTATTGGTTTGTTGGTCATGCCTTTTTATCCCATTATCGTCATTTTCCTCATGATGGTTCCCGTAGGATCTTTTTGTGGTGTAGTTATGCCCGATTATGTGTTTATCACGTTTCCACTCTCCCAATTCAATCTCCTTATCTTTGAATTCCCTAATCTTCTCCTCCCATTCAACAATATTTCTCCTAACAATGTTATTGTGAACTTGTGAGTCATGATCATCCCGTCCATTCTCCTTAAACTTCTTGGGATGTCTTGGAACTATAGGTATCCTAACTTTTCTTTTACCACTTTTAAGTATCATAACACCTTCACCGCGTTTGATTATTGCTTTTGCGGTGGCTAAGAAAGGTGTTCCAATAATGAGAGGCATGTGTTCATCTTCCTCAATATCCACAATCGCAAAATCCACCGAATAGATGCCACTTGCAATTTCAATCAACACATCCTCCGCTATTCCTAAGGGGTATTTTTTTTGGGTAAAAGGCCAATGACCCGGTAAATATATTACTCCAAAAAACGTTAAGTACAAAGGATATGGGTGAATCCCATATCTCAACCCGTTACATAGGCGAAAAGCTTACATAACAAGATACTTCCTATTTTCTAAAGAAGAAAATAAACCACTACTCAAAATATAACATCAGACTCCTACGAAGATAAGATTTACTTCCTACCAAGGCCTTGGAGCTTGATACCATAAGTGTCGTAGTAGGCATCCAAATTACCGGAAGATCGTAAACACATTCGCATAGTTATCATAACTATAGTCATCAAAGTCATCTTCACGATCATGACCACCACCAAATAAGTTACTCGACTCATCAAAGGTGTTTACAACCTCCTCATCATCACATGCCGATACCACAATCTCTCTCACCTTAGAGAATGGGTTGACCCTCTTAATAGAAGAAGTAGACGGAAAATCCTGTTTACACGGATAATCAACCTTTTAATAGGATTACCGGCATCATCAACAAGAGTAGCTTTCCCATCCATAAGAAGCTTTTCAAGCTCTCCAATTTTCTCAACAATAGGGTAGTGCCACCCTCGTTAGCTTCCAGAGAATCACTCACAAGCGGCTCCTTAGCTTCCATTGAACAACCGAATCCACTACATCGGTAGAAGTACCACATTCAGCAGTATCGATCATATTAAGTGCATCAAACGGGTTAGATGTAGCAATCGTCTTCCCACTCATACTAGCCACTTCGGTGGCTTTCATCTTGAATTATCCACCGCTTGGGATTAGGGCTTTAGGTTGATACCGAAACTTAGGCCCCACGCCAAGTTTATTAAAACCTCCCTTACCAGGAACATTAGAACCACCATTCCTACCCTTATTCTTGTTACTTACGGTTTAGAAACCATCATAGAATAACAGATTGCTTAGAATTTGAGTAGGCGGTGGAGCAGATTTAGGACACTGGTCAAGCCAGATGACCAAACCGTCTACACGTATCACATCTTGGCGGTTTCCATTCATATTCAACCCGGATCTTTTCAATAGTAGAACCCAATCCATCCGTAGGGTATCTCAACGGTGAGGTCGTCCCGAAGAGCCTTATCCGCGACGAACTTCAATCAAGCACCTAGCAAAACTACTACGGCCCCGTGGAATCCAAGCACATTTGACTAGTGTAAGAATCTAGCATTTTTGGAGTACCAATCATTGTAGCAAGGATACTGAGACCATCATCAGAAAACATAGCAAGAGGAACATCATGAAATTTAACCCACAACGGAATGTTAGTCAAATCCTCTTTAAGCAGATTAGTATTCAACGTCCAAGTTTTAAGAATAATTGGCACATTACTAATCATCCACGGCCCGTTTTCAAGAACATCATCAACACCTTTACGAGTGGAAAACTTAAAGAAAAAGAAACCCTTCGCATTCAACATAACTTTTTGAATCCCATACTTGGCCCACGTATTACGAACATAATAATCAACGACCGAAAAAGCAATACGTTTACCAAGAAAATAACCATAAAGGGTATTCTCAAATTTAGAGTTTACCTCCTCCACTACTTTCATAGGAACTGAGAGATGCACCTCAGTAGACTTGTTACTATATTCCAATCTACGAAAATTAGGCTTGTGTTTCATAGCATCATTGGACGTAGCACCCGCATATGAAACTGGCTTATTAACACCACGCATAACCTCTTCAAAATTCTTGCACGCCGCCAAAACAACCGGGTCACGAATTGGCTCAGGTTCAATCTCACTGTTACCAGGATATTTATCAGAACTTGTTCCAAAATTTTGTGAATTGCAAGCAACATTAAAGCTCGAACCAAACATTGCATCTCCACCACTCCCACCACACGGTTTAGTATGAATGTTGTGTGGATCCGTCCCCACATGATGATCAGTTTCAAACTTATTCGAATGAGTACCAGGTACATCGACATCAGTAGGAACACCCTCCATGGACAAAAAAGAAAAAACTAACCCTAAAACAGAAACAAAAAACCAGATCGGGACAAGAAGAAAACCACGAAAAATCCAAATCCACGTACTCCCAACGTTTGTAGTTAAACCCTAGTCATAAACTAGGGTTTATAAACATGAAGACCATACAGCTATCCTATGAGAATCGAACAATCAGAGATGAAAGAGTAATAGCAGAACACGACTTAACCCTAATTAGCGAACCTAAAAAAACCCTAATCGCTGAAGTACAAACTCAAGCACAAATCAAGATTAGAACAAGAGTAATAATCAAGAAGAGTACTGAATTGTAGCTAAAAAACGAATAGTAGAAGTGGGGATCGGAGTTCGCCAGGAGGTTTTAGAGAGAAGTCGGTTTTAGGGAATATTCTATTCTTAAGGGGTAAACATATGAATGATTGGCTAAAGAAAGACTAAGCTTAGTCTTGGTTGGTTTCTCCTTAGTCAATTTATTATAGATTGATAATAGCATTATGCTTACATCGGATCCTTGGTCAACTAAGGCCTTTATATCTTCTAAGTCACCAATGCTACATGATATTATGAAGTTCCCGCATATCTCCTATTTTTTAGCCACTGGTTTCTTGAGGATTGCCTCGTACAAAGGTCCCATAGGCATGGTATCATATTCATCCTCCTTTATTTCACCTAAGAAGGTCTTTCTAAGAGCATCATTGTATCTAAAATTGTTCACTAGGTTAACAATGGTTTTCTTATTGACTTCATGTTTAAGAAAGTGCCCTACAGTCTTAGGTTTATCTAATTCCTTAGCTTTGCCATTACCATCACAATTCGTGCTCTTCTATTTAGTCCCCGTATCCTTATTCTCAACTACTCCCTCTTTAACACTAGTTTGTTTTGTGGTTTCCTCATTACAAACAATGGAAATGCGTTAACAAACATAGTGGGGGCAGCGTAGTCATCTTTTCTTACTAACACCTTCTCAGGAGCTTTCATCTTAGTGTATTCCTTCACTAAATTCATCATCTCTGCCATCTTCTCATGCATTTCTTCTCTTTGTTTATAAACTTCCTCCTCGAATTTTGTTAACCTTTCGGAATGAGCCGCCATATATTCTCTCATTTGGGTTTTGCAGCTAGGTGAAAGCGGTAGCGGTGAAGAAGAGCGGAAACGTTTTGGGAAGCGGGGTTCCTCTCACGACTAGGAGATTTAGAGAGGGGTGTTGGGTTACTGGTTGAGGCAACAATGTTGGCTGGTAATCGAGGAGTTGAAGAAATCGGTTCGGGCACTTTCCTTTGTCGTTCAACTAAGTAGTTGATCCGTTCTTCAAGAACACAAAGTTGTTCTTCAGAGATGTTAGAAGAACTACAAGGTAAAGATATTTCCTTAACCGTGTTATCAGGAGTCTCATGAGGATCATTCCAATTTTCATAAGAGTGGTAGGCGAGTTCTTCTATCACATTCCATGACTCTTCCGCATTAAGTTTGCTGAGTCTGCCGCTCGGTCGATGGATCACCTTGTGAGAAAATTGACATGAACATAGAAGATTTGGATTTGGAGCCAAAGATCAATGCCATGGTAAGGGAATTTATGGAGTAAGTCCTTGAATTGAGTCCATGCCTCATAAAGCGTTTCACCTTGACGTTGTTGGAACATCAAGATATCATTCCTAAGCTTAGTGGTTCTCCCCGGTGGAAAAATTGGGCGAGGAAATGGGTAGTAAGATTATCCCAACTTGAGATGGATCCAGCAGGAAGACGCTCAAGCCAATTACTAGCTTGGTCCCGTAGAGAGAATTGGAAGAGACGCAATCGCGTAGTCTCCCGAGTGGTAGCAACAAGGTCGATTGAATAAACGATTTTTAGGAAATCCTTGAGACGCTGATTAGGATCTTTGGAACGAAGTCCATGGAATGCACATCCATTTTGCACCAACCGGATGATGTCAGATCGCAGGGCCATAGTTTGAGCTAGACGGGGAAGCTCAATGGTGTTCCTATAACCTCGATGGTTCGGTCTAGAGTATTCACCAAGAGTACGGCCTCTTGGCGGGTCTTGTGGTGGTGGTAGTGGATGTTGTGGCGGATCGTTGTTGAAGGGTGGATTATCACCTTCTGATGAGCGTGGAAAAGGGCGCGTTCGGGGTCGAGAAAACCTCCTTTTCTACGAGCAAGTTTTTCAACTCTCTAGGCAGTGAACCTAATCGTTGTAGTGTAGTAATGGGTAAGCCTCGATTGATATCGCTTCTCTAGGGAATAGGAATGCTAGTAAGAAATATATGACGAGAAGGTGGGGTTGAGGATGATTCTTTTATCTTTTTATGTTTTTTAGAAATCTAAGGTAAAATCTCGGGGCAATTGGATGGGGGTGGTACTTCTACCGATTACTCTACTTCTACTAATTATCTAATTATCTAATTACTACGGATAACTATGTTTAATTGAGGTGTGCTCGTATGATGATTAAGAATGTGTTCACTTAAATACTATTACTCTCTAGTTATCTTTTATTGTTTGGTTGAGTTGTCACGCCCTTTATCTTAACGCATTGTATTCCTAAAGTTGTTGGGTGTGCGGATCCCCTGGTTCTATGAGGTTATCCTGGTTCTATGAGGTTATCTCTCGTATATGATTCACGGAATCGACAAAACTAAGCTATTCCAGCCGATCACCATATCATCATAAAGCATACTCAAGCGTTAAATACAATGAAAGCCTAATCGCACCAATTAAGCCTATATCAATTAAGAAAAGAAACAACCAAACAACAATCAATAACTAGGTTTCATAGATCTAAGCAAACACACAAGTAATTTAGCTAGTCATGTTGAACAAGCAAGCATACACATAATCAATCAAACATGGGGTAGACATAATGATAACTTGGATTAACAAACTTATCTTGATGTGTAAAATAAGGTATGGGACCCTAAGATACTGTCCAAGTCGGACTACAACTGAGTTAGGGTTTTCGCTCCAAAATTCTATCTCCTTAAAATACAGAAAAATCGAATTCTATATATAGATTTACAACTGCGACGGCGTCGCCTTTTGCATGTGACGCCGTCAGGTCGCCGTCGTTAGGGTCTCGTCTTAGCCAAGTCATCGATGGGACGGTGTCACTTGAGAGTTGTGATGTCGTGGGTCTTTTGTTGAGACGTCGTCTTGGTTCTAGATCTGGGCCATCTAGAGTGAAAACTGTGAGTGATGTCCTCCATATTTAAAGCGTGACGCCGTCAGGATTTGTGACCAGGAATTTCACTGAGCCGTCGCATGCATGTTCTGATCAAGTCTTCATAGAGGGACGGCGTCGCCCTTTGGATGGGACGCGTCCGCTTGCTGACGTCTTTAGTGGCTTTGATCTTGACATTGCCATTTTCTTCATGTTTTTTATCCTTTTCGTCCAAATGTGCTTCATTCCAGCATTTTGCTTCCAAAAGACCTAAAAAGTGAAAAGGAACAAAATTAAGCAGTAACGGATATAAAATGTGTCGAAATAGGGCTTAAATGACACCCTAAAAGCGTACCTTTTAAATCCTTATCAAATATCCCTACACTTGGTATTTGCTTGTCCTCAAGCAAATGTTCTTTTGGCAAATCAATTTATAAGTTAGGGGGCATTAAGCATTAGTTTAAAATAGTTTACAACAAGTAAAAGCGCCACAATAGTCATAACAAGAACGGAAATTATATACTAGCACCTCACAGGGGTGTTTGGATTCTCTCATCTCTCGGGTTTATATGAAATATAATATGAATGAAAATGGAAGACAAACACTCTTTACCTGGCATAGTACATAGATTACCATAAGCTTGAGAATAGATCAAACCTCCACTGCTTTGGCGTAAGCACCTAGGAATAACTATCTAAGAGGTCTTTACAAGGGTTGTAACGTTAGGCTTAAGGTAGGGAAACAAAGGGTTTTGTTGGATAGGGGATATTTAGTGGTAGCAAGTCAAAAATCTTATGTTACAAGCATGTAAAGCGTGGCGTTGCTAAGCCAAGACTCGACTCAGTAACATAAAACAAACATAAATTTAAAAACATAAACATAAAGATAGATGTAGGATGGTAGCCCGTATGTGTTTCTAAAATGTATATATATATATATATATATATATACTAGTGTCAAAACTCGTCCGATGGACGGGTATGACTTGTGGTTTTACTTTGTTCAATACATGTCATTTTTTTACTTTGTTCAAATGGATAAAATCTTGGATTAACTCAATAAACTATTAAAATACTCATTTCATAGATAACATAAACAGTTGATTAGAAGATGGTTAATGTAAGAATAACACCCCCTTCAAGACCAAAATTTAATGCACTGTTACTTCTTTTCACATCTATGTACAAGTTTAGATAGAGCCATGAACCTCCTTGTTGATGAGATCCCTACTCACAGAATAACAATTTTAGGAAAGTGGCTCAAATGTTAAATTTTGCAGAAGCAAGAACTTGTACTAATAAAATTATTACTTACAGATGATGCAGAAGCTAAAACAGCTAAAGCTTGACTGACTTTACAAAGCTGTTGTTGCGCATCTGCATTAATCATCTCTTCTTGTAATGTAATACCTTTGTTGCTTTCAACTGATTGCTTCTTCTTAGCTTGTTCTTCCTTCTCCTGTGATAAAAGTTGGTCAGCAATGTAGTTTGTTTGATGATTTATTGTGTAATATCTAACAGTTGAGATGGGTTAAAAGTAGCCAAAGTGCATGAGATCTGATTTTTTATTTAAAAAATATTATAATTACTCTGTTGACATATTAAGTTTTTGTTTGTTAAAAGGATAGATCTGCACACAAAGTGTTTCGGACAAATGTGTACAGGTCATAGCTTATGTAACACAAAGCTTTTCTGATTATAGTATGGCATAACTGTGTAGCAGTATATGGTTTATAAATGGTTATGAAAGTAAATATAATAAATATATGGTTGAAAGAGATTAGAACCTGAGATGGCAAACTCGTGTGCACAACTTGGTCTGGCAATGAAGATCTGCAAACGCAAACATATTTGTAAACAAAAAAATGATATGATACTCGAGTGATACATCTGCACTTATGACTAAAAATCTGACCTGCTGAGGGTAAGTTGATGATTAGCAACAGAAGCACCGGTTCTGACCTCATCGAGATGTTGTTCACTTCTCCTACTTTGCACCTATTGTTCATGATGACCAACTATATACATAGGATGAAGAAACAAAGCATAAGGAACACATTATAATGTGACAACAGTTGGTTGGTTGGTTGGGGTACCTTGGAAGAAATTTGACAAGAGCTTGAGCAGTGAAACAACGTTATAAGTAAGATGTTGAATTGAATCCTCTTGGGCCAATAAGCGTTGCTCCACCCTCTTGCGCCAGTCCTCCTCAACAACATGAGTTTCACTCCTTGCTGACGTAAGTAAATTTCATTTTTTAAAACAAACATTTTTCCGACCATTCAATCGTAACAAAACTATTATCGAAGAATTTAATCAATGATACCTGGTTTCTTCATCCGATCAAGCAAAATCCCAAGGTTCCTCTCGAGCTCCTCGAGTGTACCAGTATGCTCCATTTTCAATCAATTAGGGTTTTTTTACGACAAAAAATGATGCCAAACCGTGGCAACTCATATTAACACCATCAACAGACCAAAATTTTGCGATAACAATCTATGTGTATCTCATATAAAAATTTGTACTAAATTTGCACCAATGAAATGTACTTGTGATTAGTTAAATAGTAAGATACATAAAGAAACTGTACCTCAAAATTCTTCTTTTTAAGCCCATCAAGGACATCGGTGTTTTCTAAATATGCATCAATTTATAACCTGCAACTGCTAATATAGCAAACAGGGATTTAAATCTGGAATAAAAAGTAGTTTATGAAAGTATACCATCGGAAAGCCCATAGCATGGAATCAATTATCCTCATCAAAATCTGATAATGTTTTCCCAATAGTAGATATTGCTTGTTCATAGGGATTTAAACCATTTCCTAGATAATGCAAGCTTCGAGAGCGATATGATTTTGAACCTAATTAGATGGTCAACAATCAAGTTAGCATGTTTCACTTCAATTGATGGATTTAAAAATAAATTACAAGTCCCACTCATTGCTCTTAGTAAAGTTGATACCTATAATAAGGTTGGAAGACTCGAGCCCTGCACGTGAAATTGCCTATGTCACCAGCAAATGGGCCAAGTTTCCTCTCCGACTTCTGCATATTCAAATTAAGCGATTCAAAATGGATGACACGCATAAAGAACGCGAAAAGTTCACGTGTAAGACTGACACATAACTTGCCAAAAAATAGGATAACATCCTCGATGACATTCACCTTGCCTATACGTAGAATGTTACTAATTACCAAATTTGTTGCCATCTCAGAAGCTCTTAAAAACCCTTTTCCGGTTATAGAAATCTGCACAAAAAAAATTAAGAAACAAGTTAAGACTAACGTACCATAAACAGTATGCATTAAAGTTTTAAGCCATAAGATTAATGTACCATAATGTATGCATTACGGTTTACAGATTTGATGGTCAATTCAATACCCTTTACGCAGAACCGAGAAGTATGGAACATCATCCTTTTAATCCAGCTTTCGGTCATGATGTCAGCAACTTCTAATCTGTGGCGTATAACCTCGAGTATGAAGTGAGTTAACTCAACAAATGATACAATCTAGGACCCCAATTGCCACTGTCCAAGGCTGTAGCGCATGAGTAGCTTCATTGATGAGAAAACTGGAAGAAATGGAATCTTTGTCTGAATCACAAAGCAGTAACTTATTAGACAAATAAAATGCTAAAAAAACATAGTATACTTATTAGGGTAAGTGGCTAACCGAATATTCCCCGTGAGCCCAATAGTAGGAAGCTAAAAAACCGGCAATAACGATTAAAGAGCATGCTATGATAAACTGAGTAGTTTTGCAGCATCCGAATAAGTGGAATAAAATTGAAGCTGCTATGTGAGGTATGTATTGGATGCTATAGCCACAACAATCATCACAACTAACCCTTTAAGCCTTAAGATCATAAGCACAACAATTTTTATTGCAATCATTATGGATTATTTAACATGAACTGAAAAGATGGAGGACTGCCGACAACCAAAACATGCATAACTGCAAGGATTAGGTATGGTATGATTGAAAATATTATGAGAGCATGAACTTCTCCAGTGACCTTTGCTGCAACCTACAGGTAGATGAGACAGATTCACTTTTATATATTACAGAAACCGATGTTGAAACTTTTAGGATTATATCATTAAGATATAGGCACTCACCTTAATTACTGAAGTTGCCATGAGGATCCGCCTTACAATAGCTATGGATTATAAAACAACAAAAATCATCACACATGTCATAAAAAAGCAACACAGATATGATGTTGCTCCTGAATAAATTCAATTCATAAATATATAATAATGAATATATTCTACTCCTTTTTGTTAGTAACTATGTGAAGGGACTTATCAATGTAAGAACATACCCTCGCGAAAACATGATAGTATGGATCACGTTCACCAATGATGGGCGAGATAGCGTCGTCTACAATCCATCCAGCTAAACCATGCAAAATAATGGAATATATTAAAATTCAAAAACATTGATGTGGTGATTCAAAAAGTTTCAGGATCAATAAGTTAGTACAACAATACATATAATCTAACCTTTCATGTAGTAGAACATCGTGACTGATATTATGAGACAATTAAAGAAAAATACAGTAACCCATGGCATTACAACAACAAAATGTCGAATCATTTAAAGCCATAGCAAAGACAAAAATAGAGGCAAAAATTCACCACATACAATCAACACTGGCCAAATCTGTATAAATTCAATGCCAAATTTTCATCTAATATAACATAAGTCAAGTTGGATTATTAAAATATGGTACCAGATATGCCATTCATGTTGCTTTGCCAATGACCAATGATAACTCTTTCAAGTCGATCATCCCTGAACTGCAAAAAAGAATTCCAGTAAACATGCTTGCTTCAATTGGTAAAGTCATGTAGCAAATAAAAAAATAATATAATTATTATGGATTGCTTAAACATGATAGGACTAAAGCCAAATATTCAATACATGACAATATAAACTGGTAATGCAAATCAGTAGCAACAAACAGGTGATGTAGACAAAAAACAAAACATACGGATCGGTATCACATATGACCGTTGTATATTAAACCCGAGAAACAACAACAAAACATGATAAAGTTAATGAGTTTTGATCATCTAATAATTTATTTTAATAAAAACAAAGAGTAGTTAAAAATACCTTTCAATTTAGAACAAAATTATTAGCTTTGTGATCATAGGTACACCTACTTTGAGTTGAACAGCCTGCAAAAAATAAATGAAACAACAACAAAATTTTGAAGGCTTGGTTACTACATAATCATTGGGTAAGCCAGTCGTGATTATGTTCTTCTACCTGAGACCCACAATTATATAAGAAATTTTATTCGCATGCCTGGTATGGGGTGACTCGGTGTCATTTTTACCCATGTACAAGCATCCTCCCCCAATAAATCCAAAAACAAAGCCTCTTCAAATGGTCATGAGTTTCAGTGCAGCACGTGCACCTAACAGTCATCGTTTAGAGGTATATTAAAATTTATCGCTTATCTTAAATGTAGTAGAATAAAGTAATAAGCTCTTATTTTGACAAGTATTGGTGCTAATGATGGACATAAGAAGACTTGATCCGATTAAATGGGCTTAACGTATGTGTATAAAAATATAAAATTATATTGAGTTATTCATGTGTGCTCATCAGGTTCTTTACTTACAACCTTATTGCTTCTATGAGTTCATGATTTATGTGGTTGAATACCATTAATTGAATGAGCATCTTTTGAGATTATTAGAGGACCCAACAATTCATTCACTCGCGCCATGTAATGTTCAAGGGCATTTTTAATATCTTTCCAGAGCTTGACTCTGAACACCTCAATGGCTAGCTACAAATTAGTCACCTACTGAAGTAGGGTTGGTTGTTCCGTTATACCTATCAATCCTACAAAGGAATGAACATCAGTCACACTGAAATCAAATATTTAATCAAAATGAGAACTCAATAAACGTATACGGTTTGGTTCTCCGTTTCACATTTAGTCTCTGATTCCTCCTTCTCCTTCAACCCAACTGAAATTTTGCCACAAACATGTTTATTCTATGGTTATGGGAGTGTTTAGGATTAGGCACTGCAACTACCTATTTGTTCAAGAGAAACAGATGGTCTCAAATTCACATAACCCAATTTTGAACCCAATGTGCTACTTAAGAAAGAAAGGCAGAATTGTCCATGTTCAACAGATAGTATGATATAAATACTCAAGGTATATGATCATAAGTTGACGTTCATGTTTAATCAGGCCCGTACCAGAGAAAACTGATTTATATAGCATACAATTATACTGAGAGAGTGGTAAGTCCACATGATAGCAATGCATAACAAATGATTCATGGAGTTGAAAACTGAAATATGCAGTATTTTATCTAAGTAAATAAATTATTTGATCACTCATTCCATCCATGTCAAGAAATAGAAATCACCTTTAAAGCGTGTTTAACTCATTGAAAAGATTAGTCATCGTGTAAACTTCCTCTGCGGCATTAAGGAGGGATCTTTTGATGCTACTGCTTCAAAAACATAAGCCACATGACATAAGAAAAAGCAATCATTAAAAAGCAATGATCTAAATATAAAAACTTACAGTGGGACAATTAAAATATACGTCTTGACCTTTTCTTTCTCTTGTTACATCTAAAAAACTGGGAATTCACTATATTAATTAAGAAATAGGGATTTTTGATTTATTTTTTTATTGTTGAATCTAATTGTATCTTTTAAAAGATGGCATGTGACCGGCCCGACTTGAGCCGAGATGCTTTAAAACTGCTTAAATTGTTTCTTAAAAATATGTAGATCGACTTATCGAGAGTTTCATGTGTTTGTCCCTTATTCAATCAAAAAAGAAGTCAGAAATAAAGTTATTAAAAGGAATATCAAAAAATACTTACACGGAGCCTAGTTTCATGCCATCTTCCTGAAACTTCATTACGCGAAACCTTGTTTTTAGTCCATCCCTAGGCCGTATACTTGATATCAATTAGTCATGTAATTTAAGGGGTAACACAATGTTTTATGAATAAGGAAATAATGCAGCCTTGTCATTACAGTCAGATGTTGGACTTATAACGATGATCTGTAATGTCTACCATATAACTATATTATAAAATCCCTTTTAGGTTGTCTATTAACCAAATACTCTCAGCTTAAACAAAGTCGATAATTGGTAAGTTCCACAACCCAAGCCAGTAAGAAACACGCAAATAACAGACATGCATCCAAACATAAATGCACACATGAATCTTGATTAAAACTAAAGCAAGTAAAAAAGTAGATATACCGTTTCAAATATATAAAAATACTAAACTATTTAATCTAATTTAATTATTAAAAATACTAAACTATTTTATAAAAATCTGAGAAATTCACTAAAAGTACTTTGAATATTACTGGATCTAAGAAAAATATAAAAACACCCTACTGCTTTTTGAAATCAGTTGTTAAAAAGCTAAATAAGCTAGAAGGCTTAAACTTTTTTGAAAATAATTTTTTTTTCAACTTTTTCTTTTGAAACTCAAAGAGGGACTTCAAATAAGCATTTTTTTTTCTGAAGACTCAATCTACAAAAAGCTTACAATAAGCAGTTGTGACTGCTTATTGTTCACAGTTTTGATAGAAAAGCAAAAACCAACACCCTTTAGCACATTATATGGTACGAAAAGAAATGAATAAGCACTTTAGAAAAGAAACTGAGTTTACCAAATATTCTAGGAATAATAATGAGCTAAAAGGTCTAAGGAATAAGCACAAATGGGGAGCATTAACCAGTTTTGGAGTTCCTAAGTTAACAATGGAAAATAAACCTAAAGGGATAAATAAGCATTATTAAGCATTAAATAAGCTAACCTATAATGAATCCTAATCTACTCTATCTAATAAGCTCCTAAAAGTCCTAAATAAGTTGTATGAAATCTAAAATAAGCTAAAGCCAAGGGGATGCAGTGTCAATAGCGTACCAAACAGCTAATTGGCTATTTCAAGGGCAATTTAAACTACCAATAAGCAGCACTAAACATTATAAAAAATACTATCAGCTATAGAACCAACTAAATAAGATGCATACTAAATTTTAGATCACAAGGCCTCATAATAAGCAAATTAAAAATCAAAAGGAGCCATTGATATGATGGCCACTGAATACGGAAAATGGTACAGCTAAATTGAGACCAAATTTAGCTAAGATAAGATGAACCTAAGGCAAATAAGCTAAACATACATTGAGATGGGTGCATGAGGATGTAAGAAAAATACTTTTGAAAAGTTTTTGATGGAAAATAAGCTTGTGAATCAGTTTCTTTTTTTTTAAACCAAACTTCAAAATACTTGCTAAAACAGATTAAAAACTATAAAACTAACTTGAAATACTTAAATGGACTTTGACTTTAAAAGTCAAAGTGGGTACAAAACTATTTTTGGGTGTTAAATAAGCTTATGCCATACACCCCTTATGGGGTGTAAAACTTACAAAACTGATTTTTTTCACAACTTAACTTGGAAAAGTCTTATCAAAACTAAGTAATGACTTATCATAAGCTAAAAGAAAATAGATTGGGTGATGAAATAAGTAATTTGACTAAATAAGCACTAAGTGCTTATATCACAGATTTGCAATAAAAAGAAACTGAAAGCATGAAACTTTTAACTAAAACTTTTCATTGATTAAAAATATTACAAGACAGAATTAAAACTAAAGAAAAACTACTTTAAAAGTAAAATTGCCTATTTCATCACCCAATCTATTTTCTTTTAGCCTATGATAAGTGATACAGTAGTTCTAAAATCTTTATTACGAAAAACTAAATCCCCACGTTTCCTTGCCTGCAACATATCCCTCATTTTTTGGATCCACTCTTGAAAAGATAGTTGAGACGTTTATAAACCAGATAGCAGAGTTCAAAAGTATGAGATCAGAAAATTGAACTTAAAAAAAATGAATAATCAAATACCTCGTTGGTGCCTTCATCGTCTTTATAATGTGTCATAACTAATATTTGGTGGATGGCAATCAGATCCAACCTTGAGCATGCATCACCCATTGGAGACAGAGGGTATGGCTGGCGCTTCTTCATGTTTCAGGATCCCGAACATCTGATATGATGGAACCTACAAATAACATGGTTTTCACTTTATTATTGCATGAGTATTGAGCTGAAGAAACAAAATCCACTGTAACTACAAAAGATGTGGCGACATGGGCGTCGACGCCAGAAAACCGTCAAACTAACAGCTTTTGGGTTCTTTATTTAGTTTAACTAAACATTATACATGCATACCAGGGCAACAAAACGGGCAGTACCATATTGTGTTCTACTGTTTAAAGGTGTAATAATGAGAAATTGTAAAACTGATATTTATTTGATAACATTACGCAAAAGGACATATTTGTGACAAAAGTTAGTTCTCTTGTATATGGAGACTGAGTCCCTCTAGAAGCTTATTTGTTAGCTTGCTCATGAGCCAGCTAATCACACAGATTTGCAGCTTCATATAATGATTCATCAAAAAAATGATCACCAACATTATGAAGGTTAGCTACGTTTGGCATGAGAATGAACTTTTCAATCTCTATTTCTCCAAACATAGATTCATATACGATCGCTTTCTGGGTTGGGAATTTTTATTGCTGTCTATGATAACTTTTCCAAAAGCCTTGTGCACATGGACATCGACTCTCCTTTACTTAAGATGCTCAAAAACGAAAACAACCAAAATTTCTTGAACTCTAGTTTTAAACGTTATGGATATAGATGACTAACAAATATTATCATACGATCATTGTTAGTACTTTTACTTGCTAAACTTGAAAACATGATTAGGTAATTTCAACTTCCATTTGAGTTGATGGGGTTGTTGCTGCTGGATTATGTGCGATTGTTTTTTGAATGAATATTGAGTGAGAAGAAAACTATGTTTCACCTTTCATTCGACTTTAAACATGGTAAAGATATTTAATAAAATCACGATTTGATTTAGGGAAGCAAGTAATATTTATGTCAATATATTAACTTTGAATTGCAATAACATATCGCAACTTGTGACATGGTCTAATGGTTGAGGCTCTTGTAACTGGACGACCAGCCCAAGGTTCGAATCTTGCAAGGACTATTTTTTATAAAATCCGGATTTAATTGCATGCGAATTTATGTTCATGAAACGAAATTTATAATTTAAAAATTCAAAAAAAAATATATTCAACACAAATATTAAAAAAAATGCCAAGTGTGCTTAAAAAATGCCACATAATGACATGGAAATATGACATGGCATTATGAGATGACAAGTGGCATTATGACGCGGCATGCCTCTTATATATATGTATATATATATATATATATATATATATATATATATATATATATATATATATATATATATATATATATACTAGTGTCAAAACCCGTCCGATGGACGGGTATGACTTGTAGTTTTTATTTTTATGATTTTGTGGATCAAATATATTCTAAAATGTAATTAAAAGTTAAATGTAAAGGTTAAGATATATAATTGATGTTACCATAATCCATTAAACCACTAAAAGCAAGTAAGTACTTTGATTTGTGGTTTTTATTTTTAGGATTTAGTAGAACAAATATACACTAAAAAGTAATTAAAACTTAAATGAAACGGTTAAGATATATAATTGAAATCCATAAAACGACTAAAAACAGGTAAGTATTTTGATTTTTGGTTTTTATTTTTAGGGTATAGTTGAACAATTATATACTAAAAAGTAATTAAAAGTTAAATGAAACGGTTAAGAATTATAATTGATGTTATCATAATCCATAAAACAGCTAAAAGCAGGTAAGTAGTTTGATTTGTGATTTTTATTTTTAGGATTTAGTAGAATAAATATATACTAAAAATTTATTAAAAGTTAAATTAAACGGTTAAGAATTATAATTGATGTTACCATAATCCATAAAATGGCTAAAAGAATGTAACTACTTTCTAACATTTAGTTCTAATCAATATTAATCATGAACATTTTTTACATTTGATAATATTATTAACATTTATTATTATTATTTTATTTTTGTTAATTATGTTTCTTTACTTATTGTATATAGGCACTTTCGGTGATTTTTTTACCAATTTAGATGATGTTGACGAATTTGAAATATTTGTGAATGTATTTATGGTTTGGTTTGATGTTGGTGATGAGAATAGAATATGTATGTATTGCGGGTGCGAACCTAGCAAGATGTCGAATGCGTGATATTTGTATCATTTCGAGACCAGATCATGTCATCTGTGTACCTTAGAGCCAACTATCCCCACAATGAAATCTTTAGTTGCATGTCTCGCATTTTTGATAATTTAAAAATGCATTTAGTTTCATAAGAGTGTTATCGAGGATTACCCAAAGTTGCAAGTATTATCCAATTTACAAGAGTCCCGCAAAATAGTAAATCGATAAGCGCAAGAAAATAGCATAAATGATGTTACAAACTCATTAAAGGATCTATATTAAGTAAACAATTGACATTTCTAAGTAGTCACATGGTTGAGAGAACCTAAACTCCCTCTCAAGTTTTGAATTTACCACAGTTAGTGTCTTTTCGGAAAAGGTAACAAAAGCTACAGTGATAAAGAGCTTGTATTTGTTGTCATGTAAGTTCTTTTTCAAAGTTTGACATTCATATGACATTTAACTATAACATGTTAATATAAAAATTAAAGGCCAATAAAAGAGTGTCTAGACACAATTGTGAGAGTCTTTTAGCGTAGCGTAATAATAGTTAGACTTATTTTCAAGAACTGTGAAATGCGATCTTGGTTTTTTATGCTACATAATAAATGCTGCAACTTTGATTTCTTTTTAATTTTTTTGTTTGATGTTGTTGCCATGTTATTCGTCTGTTATGATGGAAAAAAATATTAATAACCAAACTAAAGTGTCACTGAAGAAAAAACTTAATGTTATCTAAAAACAATATAATTGACAACTAATTCATGTTGTTTGGTTATATTTCTTAAATATACATGTAGAAACGAAGAAACTAAATTGTAAATAGCCTATTTACTCGCTAATACAGATTGATGGATCATAGTTTTGCATTATCCAACTTGCTAATGTCATCTTTTCTATCTATTTTATCGAACACAGATTTAATGTAGCCAAGATATCTCATTTTATTATATATTTCTAGAAAATTTAAAATGGGTCAAAAAGAGAATGGATGGATTTAGGAGCTTTTATGCATAATAGAAGCAATTTTTGTGGTTTTAAACCTCTTTTGATCCGTTTGGTTTTACTAACTTCATTTATTTGACCCATTTGAGCCATTAGAAATAAAATATAAACCCTCGTGCCATTTATAAGCAAAAAGGTTGAATTTACTATCTCTATCCACTTACCAACAATGGTTATATTACACTTCCCATTATGGTATATTTGATACGCTGAACAAACTCTAATGCTTTAGCATTTTCTTGGATGCATGAATTGGAACGATTAAACTCGGAATATCTTATTAAGGGCATCTGGATAAAGATGTCATCGTAAT
>OU343220.1:4767071-4842436 GCA_910596185.1 Chrysanthemum makinoi
GTTTTACTAAGCGGAAAAGTCAAGGGTTCTAAGTTTGTTTTGCATCAGCGACATCAAAAAAAGAGCATTGTAATTCTTAATGCTCTTCTCTTTGATGCATAAAATGGTATGAGTTATAAAACTCAGGGATATCAATGCGGAATTGACCGAGGATAAAGAACTATCCCGACAGTGATACCTCAACTTAGTCCTGATAGTAGCCGAGGGGATTGAAGAGAACCAGAAGCCATATGAAATCAGAGAAGGATGACGAAATTATACCTTCATCTTCTGTGTCTGTAAATAAAGTTTTCTAAATTAGTATAATAGTCACTACTAACAACTTTACACTCAAACACAAACCCTACCACTGAATAACTTTACACTCAAACACAAACCCTACCACTGAACCAAATTCCTCAAACTGATTCCAAAGTCATACCTGACACCTGAAAACCTAGACCTTAGCAAGATTTACTAAAAAACTCATACCTCTCAAACCAAACCTTCCAATAGTCACTGATATCACAAAATGAATTAAAGGCTAACAGAGACATAGTTCTCAAGAACTAGAAGAAAATAGTTACAAGATCAAGAGGTGCTTGGCATCCTTCAAAAAAGAAGTTCAACGAATTGGTGACATACGATATTTCAGAGACACAGCCATAAAATCAGGGAGTCTCTAAAAACATACAAGGTGAAATCCAAGACAGAACTCAATAGTTCAGCCAAGCACAAGAAAACCTCGTAGAATTCAGGAAATACGTTTATATATATATATATATATATATATATATATATATATATATATATATATATATATATATATATATATATATATATATATATATATATATATATATATATATATATATATATATAGGCTCTGTTCCATCGAGAAGGTTTTTATTTTGAGAAGATTGAGAAATCTTCGTTTGAGCAAATTGATTCATGTTTTTATTTGATTCACAAGTAAACATCATTTTATGGTGAATCGAATCTATAAATCACAAATTTGATTCACAAATCATTGTTAAAATCGAATTATAATGATGATTCATTAAATTTGTCTGAGATGATTCAAGATTCTACATATATCTCAAAATCGAGATTTTTAACATTGATTCAAAAAATTTATTTTGAATTTTAATCATACTCAAATGAGTTTTACGCTTGAAAACATGAATCAAAGTTAAAATCTATCTTTTATGAAAACCTTCTCATCTTCTCAAAATAAAAACATTCTTAATCGATCCGATTCTATATATATATATATATATATATATATATATATATATATATATATATATATATATATATATATATATATATATATATAGGGGGCCTTTATTTTGAGAACTCTATTAAGTCACGAAAACTACTAATCTGCTCTCTAGACCAATGAGATTTTTTAAATATTAAATATTATTATTTAATCTAAAGGGTATTATAGTAAAATACATTTTTTAGATTTTTTTATTAAATCCGGTTTTTAAATATCTCATAATTTTCGGACTTTTTTTTTGGCAAGCTTATTATTATTATTATTATTTATTTAATTATTATTATTATTTTTTTGGTTTCTTAACATGCATTTTTTAGAAAGTCAAAGTACATATATGTTTCTTTTAAATAATGTAAATTTACATATCTTTTTATTGTACAATAGTTTAAACTTCAAATGAGTTTTACTTAAAAATGTAATTGCACATATGTTTCTGCGGTATAGTCTATAAAGTCCTTAAATAAAAAAAAAAACATAAATTATAGTCATAACCTTTAGATTTATTACAAACCAAAAACATAATATAATACACAAATATTTATATCAAATGAAATACAAATTAAATGTATTATTTTGAATATACATATGCATGCCTTATAAGAACATATGTGCACAAAACATATGTATTTGAAGTTTCTCATCAGATTCTTGCACATCTTCCAAGAACATACATGCAAGCCTTCCAAGAACATATATGTACTTCCAGTTTCTCATCAAATTCGTTAAACATATATGCTTACACCCCAGAAAACATATTATCACGCAGAAAAAAATAATAGTCAAGATTAAATAATTTTAAAATGAAACTCAAGATAACATAACACAAATGCACAAGCTTAAACTAGCAAACACAAATAAACATGAGACCAATTTTTTTTATGTATTCAAAACATATAATCATATATAATTCAAACACAAAAATGTTTTACACATAAACATATAATCCAAACATAAAACATATATGTTTTATAATCCAAAAGCAAAACATATATGTTTTATACGTAAACATATATGTTTTATACGTAAACATATATGAATCTTTCTAAACACATATGCATCATTTTAATTAATTTTTTTACATGCTATAAACACGTATGCACCATTCTTTAAAATAAGCATTCCCCGTTTCTTAAAACTATTTTTTCCCATTTAATAAAAAAAAAAATAGATTATCAATTCACATATGAATCACAAATTAAAAAAAAACAAACCCCATTCCATAACAAATTAAAAGATAAACTTATACACGTACGCCTAAAAAACATTATTACAAACACCAATGCCATCATCATCCATTGTCCCACTCAAGACTACTTAACATAAAATGATTTGATAAAAACAAATAATTTAGATAACTAAATAAAGCATACTGTAACAACTACAAAAACATGTATTTGGAAATAATCAAATACGTAGTAATATTCATGCTACAATACTACCCATGTGACTCTCTTTCACAAGAACCAAGAGCATCTCTTTTAGCCTTATCCATACTCTTCTAAAGTTCATAAAGACGTAAAAACAAACAAATCAACTTTTATCTACTCTTTGTTTTTGCTTTATTTCAGTTTGTCATATAAGAGTTTCATACCTACTTTATCAACAATCTCTAAAGAGGATGATGATACCAAAATAGATGCTTCCATCAAAACGGAAAAGGGCAACAAAGATGATGATTTGAAAGAGTTAAATCTGGTGAAGACGGGTGGTAGCGAGAATGAGCCCCGAAAGGGTTTAGTTGGTGATCTAGGTGAGGGTTTAGGAGTATCCGGTAAGAACTCAATGGCCGGAAAGAAAAGGGTTACAGGTACCGAAGATGAAGTTGATAGTATTAATCGATGGTGGTAGGGTGGTTATTTTGTCAGTTGATGGCAGCGGTGGTTTAGAAGATGGTGGTGGGAGGCGGTTATAAAAAGAATTAGGGTTTGAGAGAGATATATGAGAGAGAGATAGCAAAAATAAAATAAAGTAATACTAGTAAACCGAATAACTCCTTCTGATTGTACAATAATTTGTACAACCAGGCCTTCGATGGTGATCGAAGGGTATGAATGGTGATATGCTTGCGCTAAACTTGTAGCCAATCTGCAATAAGAAATAGTAGACACATCGTTAAGTGATTGCGAGTTGGGCTACTGCGAACCTCACGCGAAAGTAAGTATGTGATATGAGTTTAAAAATATGATGTATGTGAAATCATGTTGAGTGAGACATACCATTGAAATGACTCGTCCAACCTATTTATAGGTGATAAAAATAGCTTGGAGAGTGTTAGCACGTTTAGGGAGATCATGGGGCGCCCCGATTTGTGGTAACGCTAGGGCTTCATCCCCACTATCTCGGACTTGGCGGGAAGCTAAGGAAATAGTGGGGCGGGGAAGACCAAGTCAAGGTTCTTCTTTGTCTTGGCATCTTCAAGGGAAGACACCGAAGGGCATTGGCCGGTTCGTGGGATTCCCAACCGTAACCATGTCAATGATGAATGGTTTTACGCCACCAATGACTTATGAAGAAAGACTTGGGTCTTCGTAATTGAATTCTGAGGGCGAAGGGGTCCTTCGACCGACTGTCGGGTCATCATCAAAAGTCGAAAGTGATATGTCGAACAAGAAATATTGCTTACTGACTCAAATAAGAACGAAACTTCCCTTCATCACAAAACGAACGAAGATGAAAAGTCTTGCGCCTATTGACCGTAATTAATGCAACTAATTATCCTAACCACCCCTTTTCCTCGGTAAAAGAGAACATCTTTTCAAAATTTAAAAGAGTTTTGAAATCCGGTGGTAAGGGATAAGTAATTACGTGTAGGGTAGAGATTTTTCATCTTGTATGGTATATAAAATGTAAAAACAAGTAAACCCTAACAAAAGTTCTCTCGCCAAGTTTTTCACCTACTAAAACCTCTTCCGATCAAGCTTTCGATCAAACAAGGTAAAGTGCTCCTTCTTCTCTGAATTTCAAATACATTATTGTGTATTTTAGAAGGCTCCATGTCAACCAATAAAAAATTTGTAATAAAGCAACAAGGTTGCACATTAACAAGGGAGGAGCTTAAAGCGTTCCTCACTGATTACCCATTCCAAAGGAACATAAAATCATGCTACCGAGTAGAAATCAAGGGATATTTGATGCCCTTGAAAATAATGTAGGCCTTTATACCCATGCCTTCACCACTTCCAACCTTAGGATACCTTTGCATCCTATGATCTTAGAATTCCTCCGGTATTATGAGGTACACATTTCTAGGTTCAACCTTTTGGCCTAGCCAAGCTTACAACATTCATCGTGATGTGCAAAGCTTATGGGTTCGAACCATCCTTCATTGTTCTTGGGGTTTTCTCAATCTATACCGGGAGGAGATTGGTTGACCTTGGCCAAAAGGGTGAAAGGGATGTGCCCATTCGATAGATAGGCCTTTACGAACATAAGGAACTGGAAGGCAAATTCTTTTTATATCCAAAACACCATTATCCCTCCGGCATACTCTGCATTGTTAAACCCAGAATTTCAATATGATAAAAAGAGGTTCAACGATCCATTTCCTATCTTGTGAGAAGAAACCCTTTGTATCAATGTTTGGCTCGTCATCCACCGTGCAAACATTCCCCTGAGCCAATCTTTCATGGTCGGCATTCTGAAAGATGGGAGGGTGTCCTTTGGTACCGAGATTATTTGTGATGGAGAAAGTATGTACTTTTTGATTAAAATAAAAATAAAAAACTTATCTTTCTGATATTTATCTTATTTGCTTCTTTGTGCAGAGATGTCGTTCAAGAACTTTGTGGTGGCTGGTGGTGCAAAGGAAGTAAGCTTCCTTCCAAAGAATCCTCAAGAGACAAGCTATGGTGGGGCCCCATCGGTGTCCATAAACAACAATGATGTGGAAGCCCACCCATCGAGCGTATCGGTGGACGCGGGCGGAAGATCAACTTGTGGAAGCGGCGGTTTGACTGGTCGCGGGGACGGTTGGCCATCGTAGGACCCTCCGGCATAGGTGAGGGAGGGTCCGAAGGAAAAGGTGGCAGTGCTAAAGCCGTGAGAAGTGCGCCGAAAAGAAGCTCATCCTACCTACTCCTCCCTCTCGAACTACGGCAAGAGTGCCGGGTGGAAGGCGTGGAATTTCCACCATCGAAGGGCCCAGCGGCGATGATATCCATGGTAAAGTTTCTTACCTGTGAACAAAATTTAAGTACCAATAATAATATATTAAAAAATGTACATATGTTGCGGACTTCCCGATACGAAAGAACTTCCTCTCCCTTAGCTTGTCACCGACTCGTGGGCCATGTCCACCCAATGGAAGGGATGATGGATAACATCTCCATAAAGGCTCTGCGAACTTCATGACAAAAGCTATGTCGGCGGATTGCATGCTAGATAACCAACTCAACGCTAGGACAAGGGGCCCGGTGATGTCACCAAAGCTGGGAAGAAATGAATGTTATCTGAGAAGGGAGAAGGCTAGGGATCGAGTATGCGGACTTGGAGAAGAAGTGTGAGGATGCCTTGGAAGATTTTGACAAGAACCCCTTGGTGCAAGACCTCCGGAGTGAGAATGAAAAGCTCAAAGGTCAACCGGCAACGAGTGGGCCGAATCACGGCAGGCATTGACTGTCGAAGGCTCAATGGTCGTAGGCTATAAAGAGCAGATATCTATTCTTTCATCCAAGTGTGGAGGCCTTGAACAAGAGAGGGCAAAGTTGCTGGACCAAGAGATCAAGCTCGGAGAAAAGGTAGATGGTTTAAACCGTCTAAAAATCTTGAAGAAGGACAGGGTGGACTTGGTAACCAAGGTGATCCCCTATGTCGCTATGGAACTTTACCATAGCGATGATGTGGGGATTGCCATTGGGAATGTTGTGAATCTGCCATTTTCCATGGAAAGTGTACCACTGGAGGAGATAGCTAAGACGGGGAACCGGTGGTTCCGGAGAAAGTTCCTTATTACAGGGCAACTCATGAAAAGAGTATGATGATGCGGTAATCAATTAACGCTTTAGAGTTCCCTTTCTTGCAGATGTGACTAAGGACCCAGCGACCTCAATTGAGGACTGCCCAAGAAGCCAAGGATCCAGCCTCCTCTCTCCAAGAAGACTCCGTCACCCAAGGTTCCCTCCCAGTTGGTGATCCCACTCATTCGAAGTTTTGATGAAGGCAACCATGTGGTTGTAATTTGATCCCCAGGGTGGTATGTACCTTGTTTAAAACAATTGTCTGTGTTCCTTTCCAGGCTTCATGCCTGATGAAACAATTAACATGTGGTATGTGTGATGTAGGCTACGGCCTAAGACAATATTTAATTTTGTTGGATCGTTAAGGCTTCGGCCTGTTTTAGACTAGCTAGACTAGTCAGTAATCTACATTGAAGCCACTAGGGCTCGAATTTTGCCATGTGTGATTCTTCTCTTTTTATTTTTACTTGCTTAAAAATATTTTTACAACCTAAGGCGTGTGGTAGATGCATAGCCTCATTGTGTGTAGTTACTTCACCAAGAATATTAGCATTATAATTTGACTGCTGACAGAGGGTTGCGACCCACCCATCTCCATCTTGATCCTTTGGTGACTAAAGGCTTAAAATACCTTAAGGCCATATAGGAAAGTTAATGTGAAGTTGAGATGGATGTTATGCATATGAGCAAGACATGTTATTTAGTCTTTGTACATCCCCCGATATTGAAACTTATAAAGCGACTTGGTGGGCAAATCTTTGTTGTATTGAACGAAACAAGAGAATTGAGGGAAATGTGTTATATCATTAAGTGGGTAGGAGGATTACATCATTTTAAGAAATGAATACTAGACGCCTACCATTAATGCTTCTTTCCCAAGTGAGAAGAATGCAAATACATTAATTGAAAGCAAAATAAAAGAATGTTCGTGGACATTGTAAGTTTCATACGTAGAACTTACGAAGGGTAGTTCCATTCCAGGTTCTATCAATAGCGTCTCCATCCAAAGTTTCCAGCTTGTAGGCTCCGTTGCCATGTGCTTCTTTAATAACGTAGGGCCCTTCCCATGTAGGTCCTAGTTTACCCTGGTACTCAGCCTTACTTGCGCTGTTGAGTCGGAGGACTTATTCCCCTGGTTTGAAGGTCGAAGGCTGAACTCGATTGTTGTAGTACTTTTCAATTTTTGCTTATGGATAGCTTATCTAATTGAGGCTATTTCCCTTCATTCTTCAAGTAGGTCCGGTTACTACGAGGTCTTTCTTCGTTTTCTGCTGCTTCGAAGTTCATGACCCTTTCGTTTCGACGCTCACTTCGAAGGGATGACCTCCGTGCCATATGTCAAGCTAAAAGGTGTTTCTCCGTGACTTGACTTCGTATGCGTTCTATGAGCCCAAAGTACTTGAGGTAGTTTATCTACCCAACCGTGGTGTGTATCATCTGTTCTATTCCTTGTATGATGTCTCTGTTAGTAACCTCCACTTGTCCGTTACCTTGAGGATGGTAAACGGAAGTGAAAGATTTTTTGATATTCAGACCTCTGCAAAACACTGGGAATATCCCTTTGGTGAACTGCTTCCCATTATCTGAAATGATGATATGAGGTACTCCGAACCGACAGATAATATGCTCCCATACAAACTTTTCCATGTGCCTGCCTGTGATGGATGCCAAAGGCTTCGCTTCCACCCATTTAGTGAAGTAGTCGATGGCTACAACCAAGAATTTTACTCCTCCGGGAGCAATTGGCAGCGGACCTACGATGTCTATCCCCCATTGGCTGAAGGGCCATGCGGACGTCACGGAAGTCATATCTTGTTTTGGTAGCCTTAGGACCCTTGAATGTACTTGGCGGCCACACTTCGAATGATTTCAACGGCGTCCACATTGCGCCGAAGGCGGTAATATCCAACCCTCATGATTTTGGAGACAACGGAGCGGGGCCCTGCATGAAGTCCGCAGGATCCTTCATGCACTTCTTGAATGATGTTGGCGGCTTGTCCGGATCCTACACGAAGCCATGGGGACGAAAGGATCTTCGTATAGATAATTTCCCATGATTTTATGCTGCGGTGCTTTGATGCGGACCTTCGAGCTAACCGATCTTCCGTGCAGTATACCACTTATTAGATATTCTCTAATTGGAGTCATCCAATTTGAGTCTTCCTCCTGTATTACGTCGGACACCTCCTTTCGGACGATGGACCTATCTGCCAACACTTCGACCAGAACCTCCTTAGTTAAATGAGTAAATGCCATTGATGCGGTTTGCTAAGTGCATCCGCCTTCTTGTTTTGATTTTCCAAACATGCTCTATGTTGTAGGATGCGAACCCTTCGAGCATTTCCTTGGCCTTATCGGTATTGCTTGATCGCGGGTTGTCTTGCCTCGTATTAGGAGCCTTTTATCCGGTTGGCCACCAGTTGCGAGTCAACGAAAATAGCCAAGCCTCGCCAAAGGCCTGCTAGCAAGGCTTCGTACTCCGCTTCATTGTTCGTAGCGTCGAATTCAAAACGGAGTGCATAAGTGTACTCCTTTTGGATCAACAAACATGAGACTGCGAGCCGTAGTTGGAGCCGTCAAGATAAAGTTTCTACCCTTTAAGCTTCAGCAACTTTTGTGTCATGCTTTGGTTCTGAGGGTGTTTCTGCTAAGAAATCTGCCAATATTTGCCCTTTGACCGAGTTCCTGTCCTTGTATTCAATTTCGTGTTCTCCTAGCTCAATAGCCCATTTAGCTATCTTTCGATTTTCTCGGCCCGAAAGTATACGCTTAATTGGTTTTGTAGAAGTACGGTTATGCGGTGAGCTTGGAAGTACTTTCAAAGGCGTCTCGCAGCATGGACCAAGGCCAAAATTAGCTTCTCCAATGCTGGATAGTTTAGTTCAGCTCCTGTAGAACCACTGCTAACGAAGTAGATGGGGATTTGCTTCCTCTCCCTTCGCCCAATAACACGTGATGCTTTCGAAGGAGGTTGCGATATACATAAACAACACTTCGCCTTTGATTGGGGCGGTAAGTGTAGGTAGAATAGCCATGAAATCCTTGAGCTTTTGGAAGGATGCTTCGCATCTATACTCCAACGGAACGTCTTTTTGTCCGTGCATCCTTTGAGTGTTTTGAAGAACGGCAAAGATCTTCGCACCCTTCGATAAGAACCTGTGAGTCTTTGCTAGCTTTCCATTCAGACTTTGCACTTCCTTTAGGGACTTAGGAGGCTGTAGATCCGTGATGGCCTTGACCTTCGAAGGATTGGCCTTAATACCTTTCTTGGTGATCGGATGCCCCAAAATTGTCCTTCTTCCACGTCGAAGGAACACTTATTGGGATTTAACTTCATGTTGATGGCTGGCTGGTCGAAGGTTTCCTTGATGTCGGAGAGCATGTCCTCCTCCGATCTACTTTTGATGACCATATCATCTATATGCCTCCGATTCCTACCTATCGCTTTGGAAGGCTTTTTCCACTAAACGTTGGTAGGTGGCACCTGCATTTTTCAAACCAAAAGGCATCTTTTTGTAACAATAAACGCATTTTCCTATAAAAAAAGGTTGTCTTCTCTTCGTCCTTTTCCGCCATTTGTATCTGATGGTAACCCTTATAAGCGTCTAGGAAACACTTTAGCGAAACCCCGACAAGGATTCCACCTTCCAATCAATTTCCGGCAGGGTAGCAGTCCTTCGGGCAAGCTTTGTTAATATCTGTGAAGTCCACGCACATTCGCTATCCTCCATCATGCTTGACCATCACGGATTGGCCACCCAAGTTTGATACTTCACCTCTGAGTATGCTGCCGGTACAAGCTCGTCCACTTCTTTGCATGCGACGGCTTCTTTTCGGGAGCCGCTTTTGTTTGATGGGTTCAATATGTTTGAACTCATTGAGCTTGTGTTCAGTTCCGAAGGGCTTTCCATCTATGATGAGAGTTCTGGGGACCCCCGTCATGTCAGAGTAGGTCCATGCGAAAACATCTGCATTAGCACGTAGTACCTTTTCCAATTCTGCTTTAAAGGAGGTTGGGAGCTGCTTTCCGATTACCACCGTCGATCGAGGTAGAGATCATTTACCACAATGCGTTCTTCAGCGTCCGGTACAACCGAGAACATCCTTTGGAGGCTCTTCGAAACCTGTTTGATCCTTTTGCCTAATTCCGTAGGCCCCTTCACTTTATAGCTGGAGAAAACCGTTCCTATGCCGAAGGGTGTTTGGAATTTGATCGCGGTATGTATGGTTGAGACAACGATGCCCATCTTCTGCATTGCCGATCTCCCTATCAATAGGTTATAGGGAGATTCAGACCTCATGATCGTGAAAACCAGAATTTCTGTTCTTTTTAGCCTTCCTTCTCCAATCGTAACCTCTAGAGGGACTTCTCCCAAGGGCCATGAGTGTTCCCCTAAGAACCCTACTAAGGGTACCTTTGAATCTACTCTCTTCGACCTTATCAAAGGTTTGAGTTTTAGAAAACAGCGTTCGTAGATAACTTCGCAGGAGCTACCGCAGTCGATGTAGGCCCTGTTTACTTCTCTGTTGGAGATCAAGACCTTGATGACCACGGGGTCATTTGAAAGAACTTTCCCTGTGATTGAAGGAAAAGTGACATCTCCTACTCCGCACAAGGCTTCCTCCGTTTCTTTCCTTTTCAAACCAGAGTCATCCTTGTACACCATGAGGATGGGTGCTTCTACAGGTGTGGTATCTTTCCCCAACTGTGTGTCGGAGACCTTGTCTTTACCTTTCTTTATACCCTTCACCAAATGTCCCAATTGGTCGGACTTCACGGCCTCTTCTATCTGTTTCTTGAGCTCTCTGCAGTTGTTGGTGTCGTGTCCGTAATTGTCATGGAAGTAGCAGAATTTGGAAGTATCTATGGGCCTTCCTCTGTTTGCCAAGCGAGGAGGAGGATCAAAGGTCTTTGCAGCCTTTTCCGTAGCAAGTATCTCCCTTGGAGATTTGGACAGATTAGCCAAGAGCCCATGGTTGATGTTTTTGTGGTACGATGTAAACCTGTCCCTGTTTTTGTGTTTGTTCCTTGACCCTTACGAAGGATGCTTGAGGATTTATTGTGACTTTCTTTATTTTTTCGACGGAGCTCCGTTGGTAGACACTTCTTTTGCTTCGATCTAGGTGTAAGCCTTCTCCACCAAACCCTTATAGGTTGCGGGGAGATCGTGGAGAGAATTCAACCAAACTTCTTTCGTAGGCCATGCACGAAACCGAGATACGTGGTCCTCGTGCAAGCCCATTATCTGTAACGTGTCATCGGTGTATCTGGTGATGAAAGCTCTGGTGCTCTCGTTCTCCTTCTGCTTGATGTTGTGCACTATTAGGTGCGTTCTTGTAAACTTTTTCTGTTGGCTGAAATGTGATCCGAACTTGGCCTTGAGATCATCCAAATTCACAATGCTACTGGTTTTGCCGTTTCCACCATATACGGCAGAGTCTCGTAGGGTGTATGTAAACATGTGACAAGCAGCATAACCCACTTCGCATTCTAATAGCCCCCGTACAAGTGTAAAAGTTATCGGATCCCCTTTCCCATCGTAGGTACCAATATGCGCGGGCATTTTCAACCCATCAGGCAAAGGGTAGTCTTCTATCCATCTTACGAAGGGTGTTGTAGAGCCCATGGGCTCTGAATAAAGGCAGTTATAAGGTGGCATGCAGGTAGGGGCAGCATTGTACGGGTTATGATTTGGAGGTATTCCAACAGGGTTTTGGTTAACATATTGAGGGTAAGCAGTAGGTATATAAAGTGGGTGACTTCCAACAGTGCGAAGGATATACCATAGGTTGCCCGTAGGGCATACTTCCGTATGGTTGAGTAAAACTAGGGTTGCTAGCCTGCCCATTAGGTGGGGGATAAACACCATGAGGAGGAAGATTTCCTCCCCCATTCATTTGAGATGGATTGCCTTCCACGCCGGATGCGTGAGAAGGCCACGAACCCCTTCAGTTCTTCCCGGATGATCCGCCAAAGTGGTGGCAAATTAACCTCCGTAGCATCCCTTTGGTGACTCCTTCCATTGGAGCCTTCTATCGTGCCTTCCCATCTAGTCGGAGCCCTCTCCGGAACGTCTTCAAAACCAACTGACCTTCCACTAGGCCCTCTGCTCGGAGACCCTATCCTTAGCTGGCGTGTAGCCCCGGGAGCCAAGGGCCTAGTCTCCATCTCCAACTCTTCGTCATATTCATCGCTTGAGTATTCTAACTCCCTACGCATCTCCAGATTCCGAGCTTGCCTCCCTTGATCCCTTAGTAAAGATTCTAATGCTTCGATATTAGCTTCGACAAACGCTGGACTAATTACGGTTCAGGGTTAGGGAGGTTGAAGCATGGTTTTGGGAGTATTTCAGGGTGAGATCGTGTGGTAAAAGTGGATGCGGTTATATTGGGAAGGTTGTTAGGATCGTTGACTGGGATTGGTGTCAAGGTCGAAACCGGGAGGGTGTATCTTCTCTTCCTTGATTCATGCCGTAAAACTAGTGAGAGTGATTGACTGGGTGTAAGTTTGGAATAAAGAGACCAATAGTAGCGGGTCCCACGGATGGCGCCACTGATTGTACAATAATTTGTGCGACCGGGCCGATGGTGATCGAGGGTATGAAGGGTGATATGCGCCAAACTTGTAGCCAATCGCAATAAGAAATAGTAGGCACTTCATTAAGTGATTCTTGAGGGTTGGGCCTGCGAACCACCTCTGGCGTGAGAGTAAGTATATGATATGTGTTGTAAGTAATATGATGTATGTGAAAATCTGTGTTGAGTGAACATACCATTGAAATGACTCGTCCAACCTATTTATAGGTGATGAAAATAGCTTGGAGAGTGTTAGCACACGTTTAGGAGATCATGGAGGCGTCCCCTGATTTGTGGTAACCGCTAGGGATTCATCCCCACTATCTCGGACTTGGCGGGGAAGCTAAGGAAATAGTGGGAACGTGGGGGGAAGACCAAGTCAAGGTTCTTCTTTGTCTTGGCATCTTCAGAGAAGACACGAAAGGCATAGGCCTTGGTGGCGGATTCCCAATTGGTAACCATGTCAATGATGAATGGTTTTACGCCACCAATGACTTATGAAGAAAGACTTGGGTCTTCTTAATGCAAATTCGACGAAGGGGGTCCTTGATCGGAGGGTACGTCATCACCTTCAAATATGGAACAGTTTTTGAAAAAATAGTATTTTTGAAATACCCCTTAATGCCCTTCCTGCTTTTTTAAAGTATTATTAACATGTTAGCTTATTACAAAATTTCCACATATATTTTCATCCATTGATCTTGTAATCCTAGGGTCCAAATAGAGTTCTCGAGCTTTTAGCACTTAACAGATTTCTCAAAATAAAGATACATACATACATATATATATATATATATATATATATATATATATATATATATATATACTTTGTTGTAATTCAGTGAGTGTGAGAAGAAGCCATTGTGCTCACTTACCCTGAGAAAATCATACCACCTTAATTGATGTTTATATATATATTTGGTTATGAATTAGAGAGTAAGTAGAAGCCATTATGCTTACTTACCTCTGATAAAACTAAACCACCAAATGTTTATCTTATTTTCATTCTTGATTGTAAATCAAAACATAAGCAGAAGCTGTTATGCTCACTTACTTCTGATAAGAACATAGGCTACTTTTATGTTCAAATAGAAGGAGATTGTTGAGTCTAAATTTGACCAAATTATCCCTCACCAAGTACTTTACATATTAATTGCACCCTGAGTCACTAGCTTATAAAATCAGAGAACTAGTCACTCTCTGATTAAGTTTAAATGTAAACAATGAGCAAAGTTTACTCCCTGACAATGATCAGCTAGCTGATCACTATCAGCTATCTCACAAAGGTATACACCTCAGTGAGCAACCTCAGAAGATTTAAAGTCCAAGACCACTTGATATAATCAGCCACTATTATAAAGAACAGCGAGTCTGACCAAAAGAACTCTCTGAGTATCTTCACATATAAGAGTATAAACAAATCAGATATGGCGTATACTTCTTGGAAAAATAGTCAAGCTTCAAAGAATACGAAGTCCAAACTCAACAAAACACTTTGTGATTTGATGCGGAGTCAGCTAGCAAAAACAAGGAGTTACAAACAACCAGAGTCTAATACGACTGACAAATGTCTCTAAAGACTCTGAAAGTATTATAAACTTAAATCATCCTGAAGATATATGCAGCCAGACTGGTTAAACACTGATCAGATATACTTAGCAAATACTTAAAAGTTATTTGCTAAATATGAAGAGGATCTGGCTGAATTTCTCAAATACACTAGCAGGTAAAGCAACTTGCATATACCGCATGCATAAAGTTGTTAGCATAGTAATGCATCCCTAGCCACACAAGGGCACGTGCACCTGACTTCCACTTTGCTTCTATTTCACAAATTACTAGTATCTCGTAAGTCGTAACTACTAACAGTGTATCTCCGTAGTATATAAAGGGGGTGTTAAAAGTAGTAAGCAAAGGACTCCACCACTAGAATATTCCTCCTCTTCTAAGTGGAGTCTTCCTCTTCATAATTTGAAGAGCATCAATTGTCATTTCCATGGACTCATGGAGAGTATTCTCCAACTATCGCTCGTAAAAGCATTCACCTTAACCGCTAAATGAAACTGATACAGTCGTAATGTACAAATAGGTATTATTAGTAGTAGCATGTCGAGATTGTGTAAACATGCTGCCATTTCTAATGTTCATCAGTTATTTTTATTTGCTCAAACTGTTTTTCATACGTTTCATGGTTTTGCACAAAAATATCGGACCAACAAAATATGAGTGGAAACCACCGCGGTGTAGTTCATATAAGACATTTGGTCATACTATTGATCAATGTCCAAAAATATTGTGGTTTTGGTTCCGGTTGGTGAGAAGTCTAATGATGGCTTTCAAACAGTGGGTAATAGGCTTAATAATGGGAAGAATAGCAAGATAAACAATGGTTCAAAGGTTGGTCTAAGCGTGGGTTCTAAGCTACAATATCATCTAGTAGCAAAAACGATTACTTCTAAGACGTCTAGTACGTCTAATGTGGGTAAGGATATAGGTAAGGATCACTACTACACAAACTGGTTTTTCCCACAGAGTTTACTTAAAATAATCTGTGAGAAATTTCCCACAGATTATTGATAACTTACACACCAAATTGTAGACTTATTTTTCGTGGTAAAACGGTCATAATTGTCCACGGATTTCTCACAGTCTACACACCAATATTTGGCCCACGGATCTGCCACAATATTCACACTAATTGTGTTGATTGGACTTCCGTGGGAAACCTGCGGCAAATTTCACAAATATTAGCGATGATCATAAGTCCATGGCAAATTTGTAGCTATATTACCCACAGATTTCACACTGTCTTAGTTATTAAAAAAAATTATTTAATTAGTCTTTGTGAAATCTGTGGATAATTACCCACTCATTAGCCACAATAAATATTGTTTTTATGTGTCTTTATAATTACAAATTCCCATATCACAATCTATGCCTTAAAATGGTTTATTAGTTTGAATTATATGTGTCTTCGTATTTATTTAGCTATTTTTTTGTGTGTCACAAGTGTATATCTATATAATATATGTTTAACATGTTTGTGTATACATGTGGTTTATGAACCATTGAATATCTATTAACGATCCTACATACGTATTTTTAAGTAGATTTTAGCTTTCATTGCGCTTTTGTATGTCGATATATAAGAATTTGTACATTTTTGAATGTGTACGTATGTCAAAAATATAATAGATGATTATGTTCGTGGGAAATCCGTCAATACTTTCTCACAAATTTGATAATTTCATGGGAAATTTGTGGGTAGTTACTCACGGATTTCCCACAAAAGACATCGTTTTTTGTTTCTATATACTTACACATTCCCACATTACTATCTATATGTTTTTATGTGTTTATAGTTTCATATTGTATGTGGTTGCTTATTAATATAGCTATTTTGCGTATCACAAGCATATGTGTTTATATGTATAACAATGTGACATATAAATATTGCTTTTATGTGTCTTTATAATTAAATATTCTCATATCACAATTTATGCCTTACTATGGTTTATTAGTTTCAATTATATGTGTCTTTGTATTTATTTGGCTATTTGTTTGTGTGTCACAAGTGTATATGTATATAATATATGTTTAACATGTTTGTGTAGACATGTGCTTTATAACCCATTGTATATCTATTATTGCTCGTACATACGTGTTTTAAGTTGATTTTAGCCTTCATTGCGCTTTTGCATGTCGATATATAAGAATGTGTACATTTGTGAAATCGGTCGGTACTTTCCCACTGATTAGATAATTTAGTGAGAAATTTGTGGGTAGTTTCTCACGAATTTCTGACAAAAGATATCATTTTTTGTGTTTTTATATACTTACACATTGCCACATTACTGTCTATGTGTTTATAGTTTCATATTGTAAGTGTTTGCTTACTAGTGTAGCTATTTGTGCGTAACACAAGCATTTATGTTTATATGTATAACTTATTTGTGAAAACATGTGACATGTAAATATTGTTTTTATGTTTCTTTATAATTACAAAAATTCACATATTACAATCTATGTCTTAATATACGTTAGTTTTAATTATATGTGTCTTCATATGTATACTTCACACATGTTACGATTAACACTATTTAAAAGTATTATACATATACACTAGGAAAGAGTTTTAATGGGTTTTACCGTGTATATATATATATATATATATATATATATATATATATATATATATATATATATATTTGTATGATTTTGGTCTTTTGTTCAGTCCGGTTTTTATTTTTCCAAAGCCATATCTAAACTAAAAATCGAATGTTTAGTTCGGTTCGGTTCGGTTTTGGAAAATTCAATTCGGTTACAAATTCATTTCAATTTTATTTGATTTTATTCGGTTTCGGTTTTTAGATCTTGTGAGTATTACCCGATTTGTGAACACCCTAATGCTAGAACCGGCCCACTCAAAACCTTTTATAAACCTATCTATATAAGGCTAAAAGGAGTGGTGGTGATCGGGTCATTGTTACCTAAGTTTTCTCTCTCATCTCACTTTCATTCACTCCCTCTCACCATTCATCTGTTTTGGTCACACTCTCTCACCTTTCATAACCATTTTTTATTTAATTAAATACTTTATATTTATAAACAAAAAACGTAAATGTGAACATATATGTACGAAATTAAAAATGTAAACGTATGAAATTAAAAACTTTTATTAAAAAAGTAAAAACATTACATAAATTAAAAACATAAACGTACAGAATTCATAAGTGATTATGAATCGAGCTTTTATATTGCTCCGTAATAGTTGATGAGATATTGCGTCTCGTTTACGGATCTCATCACTTCTTCCATAACGGCCTTCAAGGCGTTATAGATACGCAAATCTAATTCCTTGGTCATTAGTAGAGTTTGTAGACCGAAGCTGTTAACTGGCTGGTGGGGAGGCAGCGAATGCATGTTGGTTACCTCTTCTTCACGGCTACGCATGTGGAGCATATAACGAGTCATCTCAGCCAACAAATTGTTAACCAACTTGAGCTCCACTGCTTGTTCGGTCCGTAGTCGCCTAAAGATAGCGTTTTTCACCTCGTTTGGTTCGTTAGCCATAGTGTTTGTGTGAAAATAAATCATACTTAAAGAGAGTTTGATAAGAAGTTGTGTGAGAAAATAAATGAGGGTAAAAGGTATTTGATGGCCGTTGGAGCCTATCAAACTCAAAATTTCAAACTGTCACGAAAACATACAAAATAAAATTGCATTCATTTATATAAATTAAAAGTTACAATACAAAATTTAAAATATAATCGTCATAAGTGTATTTTTCATGTATCCAAATACACTTGGCATTTATTTGCTCTTGTATTTTTCCCGCCTTTCTAAACAGAGCATTATGCATCTCATAATCTTTAGTAGATTCTTCGTTTAAAAAATCCTCTCTTGACGCACGGTTTTCTTGTAACATTGGTGGGCCGTCACCATTCTTTGCACCAAATTGTCGTGACCATTAGTTGTGGAATGGAGGTGGCGCGTGACAAGGCTCGTCACCATGCCTTTGTTACGGCCACTCACATTGTATTCTAAAACTACCAACTCTTAAAACCCTAACTAATCTTCCACGCCTCCCTTTTCCCTTTTTTTCATACAACTTTCACCTACTACTATATTACAAACCACAACCACAATCTTCCTATATTTTTAATACAAAACACTCACCTTCTTTGTTCTTGATAGCAAGACACTAATTTGTCTCGTTTATTCTTCCCAAGAATCATTAAACACATAACCAAGAACATCTAAGTACAACTTTTCTCTAAGCTGCTTGTTTGGTTAGTACTCAAAAAATAAACTTGCAAAGTTGTAATCTATAATTGTTCCATTCTATTGTAATTTTTAGTTTTTAAAGCACACAAGTGTTGTTTAGAGGCATCCATGGTCCATTTTTATTAGATCTCGGAGTCGTATATGCGGATCATTGATTTTATTTTATTTTTTGTTAGATCTAAAAATCTATGTTTTGATTTTGTTATATCTAACTACTATGTTTTGATTTGATTTTGCATTTATTGAACACATACAGGTTAGGAAACTCCTAGCGTGGCTAATGACAAAGATGGATGCATTATAGAGATCATAAAAGAGATTATGCACCTTGTAATGTTAAAAATAATTAAATAATACATAAAGCTTACTTTTTTAGTCGAGTACTTAGAGTCGAACTGAGTATCTGTTAGTTTACCGTATCCTGTTACGGCAGATTGATTGTTGTTAGGTCTTTGTAAGTTTATATGTGCTTTAATGGGATGTTTCATTTTGTATATCACGACTTCATGTGTTATTTACAACTCTTAGAGCATGTTTGTTTAGTTTTTGTGTTAAGTCCTATAAAATTAAAGTGACTGTTTGGATATATGTTATTTGTTTATAGGTGAATAAATAGTTGCTTGTTTTGTGTCCTAAATAAATTGTCTGAATTAGAGAAAATCGTTATACCCTTTTATATGAAATAATTGAATAAAAGTAGTGAGAGAGTAAATATGTAAAAGTAGTGGACTTAATTTGGAGACCATCACTTCCATGGCTTTTCTTATAAGGTCATCTATATATTTTAAGCACCAAACAAACACTCAATTAATGACTTAATATATTTACCAATTTATGAATTAAGACTCTAAGTATTTATCAAACACTACCTTATTTTGGATTTCAATTATTACATATTAACAAATATTGCATCTAGTTATTAGATTTTAAAGTTATAATTATATAAAACATTAAAAATTTATTGAATTCTATAAAATTTTGATCAGGTTTCATACAAATTTTTCCACAAGAAATCAGTGGGAAGGTTCGTAAGAGAATAAACTCTGTGGGAAATCTTTGACGGAAAACTGTGGAAAATTTTTTGGAAAATATCTGCATGAAATTAGTGGGTAATAAACCTACAGATTACACACAACGATATGTGTGGGAAAAATAGTCAATACAGAATTAAATCAGTGGGTGATAAACCTGCGAATTACACACAACGATATTTGTGGGATAAATAGCCAACGCAATGGGAAAATCTGTGAAAAATATTTATCCACAAGGTTTTTACCAATGGAATAATTTCGTGTGAAATCCGTGAAAAAAGTCCCCTTTCCACGGAGATTCCCACGGATTTTACCGTGTGAAAAACTTGTTTGTGTAGTAGTGGATATCATATTTAAAGGTGGCAAGGAAACTGATTCGAGTTCCAAAATGTGGTAAATACTTCGAACAAATATGATTTACTATCAAATGAATTTGACATTGTTTTTGAGGAGGTTTAAGCAATTGACAAGGAAATTGAAACGAGCAAGGTACATGAAGATGTGATCATTAGTGATGATAGCGAGGGTTATGTGGAGAAAGTTGATAATGAAACTACATATTTTTTGGCATCGGAAAAGTGGAAGTAGATATGAGACCAGGAGCTTGAATGAGCAATGGAATGAAACCGTGGGTGATGACTATGATACATATGATGATGATTTATACGATGATCATGGTATCTCAAAAGATCAGCATGCTTTTTGTGATGCTTGGGATATCAAAGTTCACGGTCAAAAGAAAAAGTAGATTATTTTGATGTTTTTTTGAGTCAAGTGTAATCTAATTATTGGTGATATATCAGCTAAGGATTGTAGATTATGATTTAGTTTAGGGCATGTTATTAGTCTTGTTATTAGTGGCCCATTAAGGCCTCATTATGATTGTTGTAACCCTAATGTATCTCTGTATATTTTGTTCATGATACATGCTAATCAATTCAGAGATTATAATTACTCTCATATAGTATCAAGTCAACCGATCCTTTCCTGATTTTTCTCCTTAATTCACGTGGCCTTCCTCTGATCTCTCCATCGCTGTCGGAGATGAACAGCTTTTTCTTCCCCTCTCCACCATTCTTCGCATGTTAACCGTTAAACTCGCTTCTACAAACTATCTTCTATGGAAAAAAATCAAATCCTACCTCTTCTCTGTTATCAAAAACTCATAAGACATATTGATGGTTCTTTGTCCTCTTTCTCCTACGGTTGAAGTCGATGGCAAAGCATCACCTAACCCTGCCTTCTCTACTTGGCAGGAAGCCAATCAACGAGCCCTTCTCATTCTTCAAGCTTCTCTTACTGAAGAAGCTATGGCTGAAGTTATCGATCTCAACACAGCACCGGAGGTATGGCTTGCCCTTGAATCAGCCTACAGTCACGACTCGGTTGAAAGAATGCAAAATCTCAGAGATTCTCTTCGACAAGGCTCACTTCTCTTCTACGTGAGTTGCAAGTTCCTTTGCCGTCAATGCCGGTTTTGTATTATGACAATAAGAGTGCCATCTTTCTGAGTCAAAATCCGGTTGCTCATAAGCGGGCTAAGCACATCGATTTAGACCATCACTTTGTTCGGGAGCTTGTTTCTATTGGGTTAATCCCAATCGACCCATCTGAATACCCAATCGACCCAGTCAACACCCACAAACGACCCGGTCAACGAAAGTCAAAGTCAACATGGAAAAGTCAACTCGCTGGAAATAACTGCCAAATAGCAGTTACAAAACGGTTATATGCGAGTTTAAACATAAGCGCCATATCCTTTAACCGACACAACGGTTCACTATGTACCGTTTCACTTTGTATAAATAGAGTAGAACATGTATCGATTACAATGATGACTTTTATAGAAAATAGAGATTATTTTCATACTTTGGTATATCATTGATTAAAGATCCGTAAATTTGGGCCAACAATTGGTATCAGATCCTGAATCATCATATACCATTTACGTTTCAGTTTCAGAATCAATAAGAACCCAAAACAGTTTCGAAAAAAAAATTTTCTGCAAAAAATAACTTGAACACAAATCAAGTTATCATCTTTGTGTTCTATACGTTTGTCACATCAAGGGGAACAATCACACAAGCGATTACTCCAACCCAGCAACAAACTTATTTGCACCTTTCATCGAAACTGATTTTTATCCACATAGGATAAGAAACGAATTTAAAACCGTTTTACAAATTGATTCAAACAAAAACTAAACGAAGTCGTCATCAATTAGGGCAGAATTAAAGATTCAAATTAGAACAAACACACCTGTTCCGAACCAAGAATCAAGCCCTAGAACGTTAATTAAGCCACCAATTGACTTAATTAAGTCTCCAATCTTTCATATCACTCACGGATTAAAAACCCCCAAAATCAAACGAAACCCTAAAATTTCGATTGAAGGGATCCGGTGTTCGCTAAGATCACCACGTCGGAGAAGATAAGAAGGCCATTCAACCTTATCATAGGAGTTTGACCGAGTAGATTTGGAGAAGAAGAAGCGATTTCAAACCCGAACGGAGAGAGACGAAAAACGGTCTCCAGAGAGATTTTACTTTATTATCTCAAAACAAGAGATATAAAGGAAATAAATATACAGCGCACGTTTTATCTCTCAAAGAGATAAAATAAATATACAAATAAGGAGGCGTTAGTATTTTTAAGTAGGCAAATAATTTTATTCTTATAAGGCATCGGGTTAGACCATCAACCCATTCAGGTTCCAAAATTTAACAACACCACTCTTTCATTTTTTTATATAGTATATATTCTTCATTTTAGATATATATTATTATTATTTGATAAGTTACTTTATATATACAAATTTAGTAATTCATCAAATTTTTAGATATAATAACCTAGTGATTACACTGCTTATTATATTAGAAATAACTTTTAAGGAGTAATTAACCTTAGGATATTTCATTTAAGTCTTTTAAAAATCTCCCTAGGATAGTCTTTCAAAACTAGTCCTATAAAAGTTTTATACATCTTTAAGGAAAATAAAACATTAGAGCCCATTAAAAAAAAATTAAGAAATTTCAACACACATCGTGTTAAAATTTTCTTGGAGATTTATTGTCAATATCTTTAAGATATGACGAAAGAAAGTGGAAATAAGGAACCTAGTACTAATTTTACAAATAGTACAACTCAATTTCAATGCCCAATCCTAAAGCCCGCGAATTACTCATTATGGGCAATTCGAATACAAATCATTCTCGAAGCAAATAACTTATGGGAAACAATAGAGCCGACTGAGTCGACTCAACCCAATAAGACAAAAGAAAAACCGCAGTGATTGCATAAATAGCAGAGATTGCAGACATAGCAGAGATTGCGCGGCGAGAGTGCTAAAACAGCAGAGAGTGCTAAAACCGCAGAGAGTGCAGAAACAACAGAGAGTGCTAAAACCGCAGAGATTGCAGAAACCGCAGAGAATGCAGAAACCGCAGAGAATGCAGAAACCGCAGAGATTGCGAAACCGCGAGAGAATGCGAAACCGCGAGAGAATGCGAGAAAAGAAGCAAAATGGGTTATGTGAGACGACTACAAAAGACTTAAAGACCTACGTCGCAGCGATTGTGATTAAGGGGAGAATATTGGGTTAATCCCAATCGACCCATCTGAATACTGTCGACCCAGTCAACACCACTAAGCGACCGGTCAACGAAAGTCAAAGTCAACATGGAAAAGTCAACTCATTTGGAAATAAGCGCCAAATAGCGATTTACAAAGCGGTTATATAGCGCTTACAAACATAACTGCCATATCCTTTAACCGACACAACGGTTCACTATGTACCGTTTCACTTTGTATAAATAGAGTAGAACATGTATCGATTACAATGACGACTTTTATAGAAAATAGAGATTATTTTCATACTTTGGTATATCGTTGATTAAAGATCCGTAAATTTGGGCCAACAGTTTCTCACAAGCAGCTCAACACTCTGTTTGTTCCGTCTTGTCAACAACTTGCGGATATCTTTTCAAAAAGTCTACTGCGTCCACTTTTTGAATCCTTCCGCTCCAAGCTTTGTGTTGGTCCTCCACTTGAGGGGGGTATGGGCGATATATCATCTAAGGATTGTAGACTATGAATTAGTTTAGGGCATGTTATTAGTCTTGTTATTAGTGGCCCATTAAGGCATTATTATGATTGTTGTAACCCTAATGTATCTCTATATATTTTGTTAATGATACATGCTAATCAATTCAGAGATTATAATTACTCTCATACTAGTTATAGTCATATCTTTGTATAGAAGTAGGTTTGCTTGATATATTAGCCATTCCGCCTATATAATGGGTTGAGGTGTGGGTGTCACCCACATCCATTGTACTTAAATGTTTTTTGGAGTAATACTTTTACCGGGGAAATCCTTTACCTCTATAAAAATAATAAAAATATTGAAAAGGGGAGAAGAGATGATAGAGCAATATACAACAAAACCCGTTAAAAATGCAAGAAACTATAACAAAAACAAAGAGAACAAAAATTACCCAAAATAGCAGAAATACATGTCAATCTATAACACAAAAACGTCAAACAAAACCCAAACACAAAACAGTTAAACTGGCCCGACCCGAGCAGCACGGTTGATGAAAGGTCTGTGCTAGTGTGCTAGTGTGCTAGTATGTGTACATGAGGGGTGTGAATTTACATGGATTTTCTTTACTTCACTGTTACTAAAGAACATGTTAGGATCCTGATGCCATGTTGAATAGATTTCATATATGACCAGATTTCATGTTTTATTTTGTCCCTTTATATTATATTGGTTTTAGGTATACTCATTTTGCTTATATTAAAAGATAACTTTGATAATTCAATTGATAATTGGAGCATTAAACATTTATAGTATTTACTGTGAAAGAGACAAATTATTAATATCAAAATTTGACTTTGATACGAAAATTACATTAGCCTCCTAGAAGTTTCAACGGCGATAATGACCCCCCAATACTAACCATTAACTACTCCTATCTTGTTTTCGACATCTAACAACATTGACCTGAATGATAAAAAAAAAAACTACAAACCGGCGATAAAACTACATTTTTATAATTCGTCAAATATGAAGCAAATATAAGCCGCCGTGTGACCAAAATTTCTTTAATACTGATTAACGATCTGAAAGAAGTGTAAGTAATTTTGTTCTGTAACTAATGAATTACAGTCCAGAAAATTTATCAACGTGGTAATGTTTTGTGGTAAACTTACATCTATGAATCAACGTATCGAGGAATTGTTATGTAAAAGTTACTCCACCTTGAGAACGATCTTCATGAACTCGTAAACAAAGTAGCTTATTGCGGCCGAAGGTAATACCTGAGAATTTAAACAAGTCAAACTTTAAATAAATGTTTGCATAAAATTGGTAACTTTCTTGATCTTGGGCGACAATATAAAATCAGATCACAGAAACAAGAATGTACTAACGGGACCATTTGACCTCACAGGTCAAACCTAAAAGGAGAGGACCCCCGCACTAGCATTACCCTTAATTATCTTGGTATGATAGTAAGATTGTCCATAAATAACATCGTTTTTGCATTAAACGAGTATAATAACTATTAACATATTTCATTTATTAGGAAATAGCAACGTATATGTTTATTCAGATATTCATTCAAGACACCTAAACAAAAGTCAATTTAATCTCTAAGCATCTTAGTGATTATGTACATAATTATTCATTTAAACGTAAGGTGGTGTTTGAGTGTGTGTTTGAAAAAAAAATGAAATCTACTGATTATTTCAATCCATTTGGTAAGCTACTTCTCCTTATGAGTGTATGGTTATTTACGCAAACATAGTTATTCTGGGGTCAAATGAATAATCAATTTGATACTCCCTCCGTCTCAAATCTATTGTCCATATTTCCTTTTTGGGTTGTCTCAAAATGATTGTCCACCTTCCATTTTTAGTAATAAAAAGGTAATTTTGTGAAGGAATATTCTATTTGTGTGGTTTAAAATTGTAGTGGCCCCACTTTTATTAAACTTTGTGTTTTTTGTCTCCTGACAATAAATTTGAGACGGAGGGAGTACTAACTATTGACTTACATGCCTATCATTGTTATATCTATAACTTCTTCAAAAAGTCAGGATTAGCCAAATATGATCGTAATCCAATACTACCTCGCCAACAACCCCTAAATATACATGGGAGATGGAGCAACTTCATAGGAGAGGCTCACAAAAAAGAGAGATGAGGTTCCTCAATATTGATATCATTAAACGGTTATTTAAGACATATAACTAATAAAACCATCTCACTTATTGCTAATGAAGGGAAGTAGGAACTAGCAAGCCTTGTAACTTGTCTAATCATATCATGCATAACTAAGATGACTTTAATCGTGAAAATCTACCTATTGTGAGGGGCAAGAGAATAGTTGTAAATAAAGATCGACACAAACAGCAGTTTCATTCAAAGATGCTCTCAAAAAGCTCCAAAAAAGTCATTCATTACCAAAAAAATATATTAGAGTAATAGTCAAACAAACCCCATAAACTGTGTGCTTATTAAGAGTATAATGCTTCAGACGTTTGACTGCAAGTCAAACACATTTTCAAAAACCATGTTCTATTCATACATATAATAAAGAGTGAATTACATAAATCGTCCTTGTGGTTTGGTCAAAATAACGGATTTTGTCCCTATACTTTTTTTTCAGTGCGTTTCGTCCCTGTGGTTTACAAATCTTACGGATTTTGTCCCTCGTCCAAAAATGTCCGTTAAGTGTTTTGCGCTGTTAGTCCTTCGTTAGTGCAGTCCGTTAAGTGTTTTGCACCGTTAGTCCTTATTTTTAAAAATGTAGTTTTTCCCAATTAGTCCCTCCAGTTAATAGTAGTATCGCCTCGATTTTTACGTTTTGTCGTTTTTATCCGTTTTCATCCGTTTTCCCCGTTTTTTTGTTTTTCCGTTTTTCACGTTTTATCCATTTTAAATGCGTTTTTATATGCTTTATGCGTTTTTACGCTTTTTATGTTTTATCCGTTTTTTTCTGTTTTTTATCCGTTTTCGACCGTTTTTTTACATTTTCATTCGTTTTCGCCAGTTTTTTTTTACGTTTTTGTCCGTTTTCGCCCGTTGTTTTACGTTTTTGTCTGTTTTTCTCACATTTTGTCCGTTTTTTATCCGTTTTTGTCCGTTTTTCTTACATTCTTCTTAAATTTTTGTCCATTTTTCTTATGTTTTGTCTGTTGTTCTTACGTTTTGTCCGTTTTTGGTACGTTTTTATCGGTTTTTGGTATGTTTTTGTCCGTTTAAAAAAAAAATTTTGAATAAAAAATTTCAAAAAAAAAAATTTGAATAAAAAAAATATTTTTCAAATATGTTTTTTTTTCTTAAAAAATATGTCCGTTATTTTTCAAAATATTTGAAAAAAAATATTTTTGTTCAAATTTTTTTTTTGAAATTTTTTATTCATTTTTTTTTTAATTTGATATTTTTTTTTCAATTTTTTTTTTTTGAAATATTTTTTTCCAATTTTTTTTTGGAAAATTTTTTCCAATTTTTTGAAAAAATTTTAAATATGTTGAAATAGTACAAAAACGAAAGAAAACGGACAAAATGTAAGAAAAACAGACAAAAACGTAAAACAACGGGCGAAAACGGAAAAAAACTAGCGAAAACGAATAAAAATGTGAAAAAACGGTCGAAATTGGATAAAAACATAAAAAAACGGATAAAAACGGACAAAAGCGTAAAAAACGAGGCGAAAGCATATAAAACAGACGAAAGGGATAAAACGTAAAAACGGATGAAAACGAAACTGGGGAAAACGGATAAAACGAATGAAAACGGATAAAACGGACAAAAACGTAAAAATCGGGCGATAACTATTATTAAGGGGACTAATTGGGAAAAACTACATTTTTAAAAATAAGGACTAACGGTGCAAAACACTTAACGGACTGCACTAACGAAGGACTAACAGCGCAAAACACTTAACGGACATTTTTGGACGAGGGACAAAATCCGTAAGATTTGTAAACCACAAGGACGAAACGCACTGAAAAAAAAGTATAGGGACAAAATCCGTTATTTTGACCAAACCACAAGGACGATTTATGTAATTCACTCTATAATAAATTAACTGTTATGAAAGTCAAGTGAGTATATATTTACCAAGTAACCCAAAATCCCCCTAATACCTGCGGACCCAATATTAAATTTTTTTCATTCCAGATAATAATTACCAATAGGTAAAAAGGTGAATAGGATTGAATACCTACAGAAATGAACAATAAATGTTGCATTTTCTTCGAGATAGGGGGAGCATCATTTCGTTAAAATAAAAGGGACCCAAAATTACTTTCACCATCATATAAATGAACCGAAAACAATGTTTCATGCTTACCAACCAATAAAAGGAAGAATAAATATATAAGGAAGATAAGAACAAACCTGCAGTAAACTAGGGATAAGTCCCGCATAAAGAGCCGAAACACCTCCATTGTCAACAATCTTGGAAAATGTTGCTAACGCGCTCATTTTATTTGATCTAACTTGCAACTGCAACTGTCTTCTGACAACTTCAAAGGGATAAGTAGCAACCTCAGCACAAGCACCGGCAATGGCCCCGTGTAATAATGTTCTCACTGGTCCCAATTCTAATTGTTGCAAAATGTTTAAGTCTTCGCCTTGTCGATTCATGTACTTGATTCTTTGCTTTCCTTCGGGTGAATTTAAATAAGCTGATTTTAATATGTCGTACACTCCATAAAAGACTGCACTTGCAGGTGCCATGCTTAAAATTGAAGGAACTAGTCCTTTGTAAAGTGAAAAGAACCCTTCAGTTTGGATGATGTGGCGGAACGCTCCTATCACGCCACCTAAGGATTCGCCACCTGGCGCCACCAACTTCGTTCGTATCTAAAAGATAATTAACTTCGATCAAGAATTCAGTAGAAAATCAAATTGCAAAAGAGCATGGTTGGTTTTAATTATAAGATTAATGATAATGATTATCAGGAAAAGTAAATAAGAATAAGTAAATTTTAGTTAGGGCAGTTCTTACGTTATATGTGTTATGTGCTAAATCGGTCATCAATATATATTAAGTTGAAATTATTTTTTATTTTTATTTTTTTTCCTAATGGCAATCTTTTTCACACCCTAATGTATTTAACCACTGAGGGGCAGCCAAGTTGGTATAAGGTGTGACTGCCATCATTAAAATGTGAGAGGTCTCAAGAGTAAAATCGTGCTTGGTGCAAACAGCCCTGAAGTGGCCACGCCAACCTTCCCGAAGGAGAGGGCTTTACCCGGATTCAGCCTTCATTGCGATGGGCTCAAGCCCCGACCCAAGAGTCGGAAACCATGGTTACCCCAAAAAAAATCGTTGGTTTTTTTTCCTACCAAAGAGAGAGTTCATACTTGATTTGTCATAACAAGTTTTAAGGAGGTTCTTATTTGGATTTGTGACTTGATTAATGATAAGGTGATTTTAAATTATCAAAATCACATAAAGAACTATAGAAAAAAACAAGATATATGAGATAGTGTTTGGATTATCTTATAATACATAATAATCAGATAACCCGATTAATAATCATAAATAATTTGCTTATCGAAACATTAACAACTGATGGTTGCGTACTTGAGTTTAGCGTCTGCTTACAAATCCAAATAGTAGAATAATGAGTTTCAAAACTTAAATCCAATGATCTCCTAATTGATTTTCCTAAAAAATAACATTAATAATAACAGGCTGTTATTTGAATCACAAAAAGCATACCCTTGCTAAAATCTAAAGATCCTAAGAAGTGTACATAGAGTTCTTAAGTTCATGTTTGACTACAAGTCCACAAATATCAAATATAATTATATGAAAAGATTTTATAGAACTTACAGTGTCAAGTGGTAAGCAAAGAATACTAGCAGTCATGCCAGCACCGGCGCCAGCAAAAAGCCTTTCAAAATTTGTTGTTTCTTCATTTCCGGTTAACCTAAGAAGTTGCTTTCTATATGAATCATAAGCACAAAAATTGAGGGCCTTAAATGGAGCGGTGCGAAGAATGTTAACGAAGTTTCCTTTCCAGAAGCCTCGTAGACCTTGAGAGGAAGCAATGAATTTAATTAGCTCGAAGAGATTTTTCTGTTCACCACGAACCATATATTCCAGCTTTAGTCTCTCGAGAGGCGCAACAGTAGTTCTGTTAAAAGAAATCTGTTTAGCTAGACATCCTAACGAATAAAAGAGCATCTAAACTTCAATAGTATGCTGAGGTATTTACCTTTGTATTTCAAGGTATTTAATCACTAACATCTAAGGAATTACCTTTGTGTATTCTTCGTATGTGCTCTAATCCTATGTCTCTACGTCGTCATATACACAGTTTAGAATCTTTTAACTCATACTTTACTTATACCCTCGTCTTATTGCACTTCTCGCATAAATCAAGATGCAAGGGCTGGTCGCCTCAGTTGACTTTGCCTTTAGCTACCATGGTGTTTAGTGGCATATAAGTCATAAACATACAGTTGTTTGCATTACTTAAATTCACTCCATAGGCTCTAAAATCACAACTGACATACAACTTTGACCCTAAGAGATAAGCCAATTAATTTCAAAACTCATAAATAGTATTCATTATATATAAAACCATACACATTGAGGGGTGTTTGGCATTGCATTTCGACAATGCCTGTGATACAAAATATAAAACGCGAAGGGCATAGTGTTTGTAATTGTGCTATTGTTTGTTTAAACTGACTCCCAATACCACAAGTAAAGATGATGCGGGTAATCGGTGGTGAGATTTCAAACAGGGAAACTAGCTCACTTGTAAACTTGTCCAAGATCTACGGAAGAGATGAAGAGAAGATAATGTTGATTCATAAGATTTGTAACCAAGATATAGGCATCCGACATGACGATGATGATGTTCGGGTCTATGCTATATGGGGCATGGGTGGCATCGGAAAAACCACACTAGCTCAATATGTTTACAACCATGAAACGGTGAGGACAAATTTTGATTTAAAGTCTTGGGTGTATGTTTCTAATGAGTTTGATGTTAGACGAATTATAAAATCGATATGCGGCTCAGAAGATCCACGGTTGGATGCGATGCAAGTATGCCTTCAAGACAAGTTACGAGGTAAGAAATTTTTTATTGTCATGGATGACGTATGGATCGAAAACAAGGACATGGAAAAGTGGGACGAGTTATGTAAAGCATTAAGTTCTGGACCGTTATGACAACGACAAGGAAGGAAGAAATGCAAACCTTTGCATTTCTCCACTATCTCCCTTCCTACAAGCTCCAGCCCCTTCACAACACCCCCACGTTTCCCCTCTCTTCTGCCTGGGAACGCAAGAATCTCAAATAGCGACCATGACTCCTTTTTCTGATAATACTCCCACATTATGCTGCAACTCAGGAATCTTTGCCATCAGTTACGAAGTATCTTTCTTCAGTGTCGTTACCATAACGGTTCTGCCTTTTGCTCTGGAACTTGATGCTTTACATAACTCGTCCCACTTTTCCATGTACTTGTTTTCGATCCATACGTCATCCATGACAATAAAAAATTTCTTACCTCGTAACTTGTTTTGAAGGCATACTTGCATCGCATCAAACTCATTAGAAACATACACCCAAGACTTTAAATCGAAACTTGTCCTCACCGTTTCATGGTTGTAAACATATTGAGCTAGTGTGGCTTTTCTTATGCCACTCATGCCTCATATAGCATAGAACCGAACATCATCATCGTCATGTCGGATGCCTAGATCTTGGTTACAAATCTTATGAATCAACATTATCTTCTCTTCATCTCTTCCGTAGATCTTGGACAAGTTTACAAGTGAGCTAGTTTCCCTGTTTGAAATCTCACCACCGATTCCCGTGTCATCTTTACTTGTGGTATTGTCGAAATTCTTCTTTTAAGAATCTACATTATAAAATGACCCCTAAACACTCAAATAACCGCAATCATTTTCGCCATAGCTAACACTTATCTACACTTAAAAACTAATAATCCCATAATCACCTTCAAAACGCAACGCCAAACAGAACCACACTAGCATTAATGATAACAACTCATCTACACAAAATTTCGCCAAAACCCACAATAACCAAAATTCATCAGTAACCGCTAAATAATTCCGTTCTTTAAAAAAGCACAAACCTTGAAACCATAGCAGCAACAGCCCCAGCCCACAAATGCTTAGTAGTATTAACCGCAGCCGGTTTCCCTCTCAACCTCACCCCCACCTTCTTCTTCACCACCACACCATCACCACCACCACCACCACTGTCAACCGCCGCCACTAACTTTTTACTCAAATCCCCACCAATCTCATCACTACCATCAACATTTAAACTAACTGACAAAAACCCATTTCCCAAAATCCCATCTTTCCACCGGAAAACACCACCATCACCGTCACTGCCACCACCACCACCACCGCCGCCGTCAACCGCCGCCACAAACTTTTTACTCAAACTATCACTACCATTAACAGAAAAACTAACTGAACAAAACCCATTTCCCAAAACCCACTCTTTCCGCCGGAAACCCTCGCCGGAGCAACTCCGGCCACCACGGCCGTCACCCGCCGCCGCACATTTTTCACTCAAATTCTCACTGCCCTTACCAGAAAGAATAACTGAGCAAAACCCATTTCTCAAAATCCAATCTTTTGGCCGGAAAACACCGCCGGAGTAGCTCCGGTGACCGGAACTGAAATGGGTAGTGTTTTTGAGTATGTAATGAGGGAGTGTGTTGTTGTTGTCAAGAAATAAACCTGATGATGGTGTTGGAGATTCAATTGTGGTGTTTAATTTTTGTGACATGATTGGATTGAGTTTTGGGATTAGGGTTTGGGAATTGGGGTTATTGAAGATGGTGGTGACATTGTTTTTGGGTATATGATGGTTTGGATTTTGGGTAACAAGTGCTTTGTTTTGAACTAGATAAGATTAAAAAGACTTGAGTTTTGAAGTTAACGAGGAATATACTTCTTTTAGAGCACTTGTTACTTGTATTTGACTAGCATAAAAAAATGTCACTTCAATTTTTTCAAAGTTTTATAATTTAGAACATATAACTCTTAATTAAATTTTTTTTTTTTTTTAGTAGTTTGGATGTGTGTGGATGTAATAATTTTGATATATTTTTTTGAATCGTGTACAGATTATTTTCAGATTGAAGTATTTCGACCTTATATGCTTCGGATATTAAGAAATCCTCAATTGGATAAGACAGAAAACAACATTTTGTTTCTAAGGCACGAGAAATCAAAACAATACACAGAAAGTTGTTATGGCTGTTATGTTGTGTAAGAGATCGATAATATAACGAAAAACCATAACCGAAAGTTAGTTAAAAACGGTTAAAACCAGTTGGCGGGAAGGGTTGCAACGTTTGGGGAAAAGAGACGACTTTTGGTGGGAAAACCGTTCTTGAAGTAAACCAGGTGAGTGGGACCCCAGCAAGGGGCTCTGCCCCTTGACCTCGCAAGGGGTATTGCCCCTTGACGCCATGAGAATGCGCCTTGACCCGCAAGGGGGCACGGTTCCTTTGACCCTTGCTCTTTGTTCGTGGCGGCACCAAGCTAGCTAGAACGAGTGTGCACTTTGCACCTCCTAACTCGAGTGTAAACTGAACTTTATTAAGCCATTAATCTCAAGTAAATCACAATTACATAAAATATAGATGATGACACTAAAATCACCAACATTTTTTTTATCACTCAAATTATAGCACATTATCAATGTCACGGTTTTTTAGAAAAAAACAGAAGAAAGAAAAGAAAAAATTAAAAAAAAAAGAAAAAGAAAAGAAAAAGAAAATGCCCGTATAGTTTGAAAAGTAGACATATTTCATTTATGTTTTATTATTATATTTTATAATAATAATCTTTAAGTCCGACTTATTCGTTAAATATCTTTATGAAAATAAAAACTTCAGCTTTTACAGCTTGAGTTCCAACTCCAGCTAATTTCGTCTAACACACCTTATGACATAGTTTCCAACCAAGTCTGCATACGACAGTAATATGATTAATCAAATTAGCGAATTATATTTGTAATCATGAATTTTTTAAGAATTGATAAGTGGTTAAAGATGACATGTTTAGATATTTGATTAGATATCTGAAAGAGTGGGAGGGACCCTTTTGTCGTTTATATGGAGTTTTCGGTTGGATTTTCTAATCCTTTTCCTAAGAAGATGATGTTTTGGGACAACATTATTTCTCAATCGTTTTTGTGGATTTCATTAAAGAAAACCTAGATTTAAATTTAGTTGAGTAGGTTGGTTTGCATATGCCTTTAGCTGTTATAGTTTCCTTGTAATTTTGTTTCTAGCTGACTTTTGCTAGTTTTAATAAAAAGCCGTCGTACAAAAAAAAATCTAAAAGCCGTTGGTAGAAAAAAAAAAGTTTTGTTTCATACACAACATATTGCAAGCAATATAAGAGGTACTACCTCGTCTCAAAATTATTGTCCCTGATTGATTTTTTTAGTCTTTCCTTTACAACTTTGATCCCTAACTATTTTTTAGTGTTATACAATACTTAATGCAAATATATGAACGGATTAGTTTTTAATGTATTTTCATTGGTGTAATTTTCATAAAGTATTATACTACACAAACAAAAAAATTTAATGTCAAAGTTAAAATAGAAATACTTAAAAAGTCAAACAGAGACACTAATTTTGAGACGGTGGTAGTATTTGTTTAAGCTTATATATGTACTTAGTATCTTATATATATGATTTCGGTATATATTTATGGGAGAATTTCATTTATATCACTCGTTTGCATAAAAATTACATATATATCCAACCTAACATAAAAATTACATATATATCCAAACTAAAACTTAAAATTACATATGTATCCAACCTAACTTAAAATTGTCATATATATCAAATCTAAAACTTAAAATTATCATATATGTCAAAATACCCAATTTAGACATAATTAAAATCATAAAATGCATATTAAACATCATCTGATTTTAAAATGATCATTATACCCTTATATCTCTCTTCATTATAATCACACATAGTGGTGTTAGCCGGGTCGGGTTCGGGTCAATTCGGGTCGAGGCTGAACAAAATACATGAACCTGACTCTATTTAGAACCCGACCGGAATAAACCCAAACCCGATTAACCATGTTTCTAAATAGAGTCGGGTTTGGATATGTTTTATTAGCCTCACCCGAATTAATTTAAACCCCATGAAAAGGGAAATAAAGGTATAATGATCGTTTTAAAAGCAAATGATATTCAATACAACGTGTATTTTAAGGTTTTAATTATTGGACTTATATGATAATTTTAAGTTTTAGTTTGGATATATATGAAAATTTTAAGTTAGGTTGAATATATATGTAATTTTAAGTTTTAGATTAGATATATATGTAATTTTCAAGTTAAGTTAGATATATATGTAATTTTGATACAAAAGATGAATATATATGAAAACTCCTATATTTATAAGCATGTATTTCTAGCAACGAGGTTATTTTTATTAGCGATTTGTTAATGACAATCTTTTACGGGTATAGTTGTTACTCTACAATTGATTGTAAGAAGTTAAATCATCCATTAGAAAATCAATTATTTGTTGTGCATTCATAATTTTACTATTGCATCTATCTTTTTTGAAATTTTCATCCATTCATAATCATTAGGTAATAAAATGAAATCTTTTAGATAATGACATCGTGCAGTTATAACTAGCAAAACCTTTATAATTTAAAGTTAAAAAGTAAGTGCATAAACTCAAAAATACGCTGAAAGTAAGCTCAAATAGTTAGTAGTCTTAAATAATATAAGTAAAATCATTATGATCATAAGCTAAAACATAAGTATAAACAAACACCTCATAAATAAGCTTGTACTACATGTAACAAATGATAAAACACATAATGATATCGTATTGAGTTTTAATCAACATAAAGTTTATGCAAATTATCTCTTTATAATTGCAATGTAAAAACATATTATAAGAGTGGCAATGTATTATTCAAAATGTTATGGACAATTGTGTAATGCTAAGCAAAATCACAATCTACAATAAGTAACAGTGTCATGTTCATGTTCGAATATGAGTGTTTAATTTGCTTGTGGATTCTTGTATCGTTGTTGCTAAAGATAATAATTTGTAACTTGCAACGTATCCATGTTGCTCAAGTAGTCGAGAACTCCAGTAGGCATTGTTCTCGTTCTCCAAATTAATCCCCTGTAATGTCTTTCACTACAAAAACGAGGAAACCGTGTTTATGTCATAGTGAAAACCAGTGTTGTCTCTAAGTTTACAGAGACTCTATGTAGAATTCAGTTTAACAACAAAAGTGAAACTTCTAATAGAAGGTAAAGAATATTCTAAAGGTATAAAATGAGAAACAATTTTTTTTTAAAATGCTCATGCTAGCATTTTTCTATACAACTTTCGAATCAAATACTTGTAGTCACTTTTAAAGATTATAATATACGTATCATATAAAAAATTTGAGGCCCATATAATATGGAGGCCCGGTACGATTGCATGCTGTAAGGTTCTGGTAGTCATCTGTACAACTATCAGACATGTACATCGGGAAATAAATACATAAAATTGTATAGACTAAAACCCTAAGTCCATATCTACTAAAGTGATATAACATAATCTAACATGTATAAAGGGTGTTTAGAAGACTTACTTGTTAATCCTGATGTACGTAAGCTTCTTTGACATTTTCTGCTGCATGGAACACCTTCTTGATCTCTTTGATGCCTCACTATACTTTTTAGGTTTTTTTTTTGGGGGATTATCACTTCTTAGACAGCGTCAGGTATCCACCGGTATTGCATATGTAGAACTAGAGCTACAAACCTATTGCAAGTTAGGCTAGTATGAAATCAGGTAAAACCCAAAATTTACTAGAAGTCGATTTAAAAATAGGGTCAAACTAAGGAGGGTTCGAAACCCTTAGTGGGTTTTGGGGGAGAGAGAGAGAGAGAGGGGGATTTTTAAGGATTTTGAAAGAGTTATGAGAATCCCTTAAGGTGCCTTTTTATTTATAGGACCTTAAGAGAGGGGGAGGGGGTTAGAATACTTGTTGCACAAGTATTGGTATTTGACTAAAAGTCAAATACACCCCTTGGGTTTTTGGCCGACGCCTCAAAACAAACAACCCTTAGGGTTTGTTGTTTTGTCTTTCATCTTTAATTACCCTATAATATTTATCCTGTATAAATATTAGACTTCGTATAATAACTGTTTAACTCCTTAATGAAAATAACACCGTATTTTCATTTCCTCATTACTCTCATTTTATTTCGTAACTCGTTTCTTATTTTTGCTTATATTGTTCTGTTTAATGTGCACCGGTGTGACCCCTCGAGCATACAAATCCTTTCATACACCTCGCGCACTTTTATATACGGCTCTCGTGAAAATTTTTATTTCCAATATATATTTTAATTATACTCTCCAAGACAAATGCGATTAAGTTTATGCACGCAATCTTTAATATGCTTGTATCAACTTTGGCAAAAAAGCAAGATTAGGAGATCGATCATTTAATAAACGATATCAACGTTTTCGTGCAAGAATTTAAAAGGACACTAGATGACTTTATTGCTTATATGAAAGAACCATCAAGTATGTAATGGACCCCCTCTCCTTAAAACACCCTCGTCTTAGCAGGTGATTTCAAAGATCATTACAAAAATGATTTAAAAGCTATGATCATGTACTTCATAGTTCATACCGAATACGTAGTGACAAGAATTTGTGATCGATGCAGCCATATGATTAATGGGACACACCAAGGGTTTGGGTCCTAATGGTACTCCATGTTGTGTGAGAAGTTCATCAACTAAATAGGTTGGGGTTCAAGTCCTGCTTAAGACATGCGAGATAAATTTGTAGTGTAAATATTGCGAGATAGTTAAAATTGTCGTTCTAAAAAAAAGGAGACGTAAACATAATTTAAATGTATGCCCTTCATTTTAGTATGTATGTTGTATGCTCGTCTCTCATCATTGAGCTACCATCGCAGAGACTAGACACTATCATGCACGAATAGTGAAGACGAAACCAGGACAAGTCCAGGACACTCATGGATTTATACGACGTAATGCTAATTCTTGTATAAACTCTTAAATTTTTGGAAATGCACCTAGTCCCATACAAATGTGTTTATAATCTTATTTAAATTTTTGTAAATGCATATGGCCATTTTTAGTTTTGATTTTCTCCCTGTGCATGAATGTATGCTCATCTCTCATCATTGGGCTACCATTGTAGACACTAATACACTATCATGCACGAATCGATCCTATGTGTATAATTAGTTTTCGATTTTCTTTTTCCGTGATTAACCATGTTTTTTACTTTTTGCCGATTAATTTATGGGGTTTGAACCCACCGCTACACAAATTTAAATTGGGCAAAAAACTCTTTCTATTAAGGAGGTTGGCGTAACTACTTTAAGATTTTTTTAAACATATACAGGATTTGAATTTGATAACTCTCAATTTTTAGTAGTGATAGTACAGATAAGTTTTTTGCCACTTAGGTGCTCTCTTGTTAGCTTAATTTAGAAGTTGTTATAAGCATAATTCATTAATTCTTTTAAATATTTACTTTTTCTGCTATCTTGAATTAAGTTTGAGCTACTTTTTTTTTGGGTAAAAGAGGATCACCTGGTAAAGTTTGAGCTACTTCTTCTCACTATTAATTGGTATACTCGCTATTTCATGACTTATCAAGATATCACATGTTTATTGTAATGTTACATGTAAACATACATCAGGTTGTTTATTGTTATTTTTGTTTCAACACATATCATATGATTTCCTCTTTTCAAAAAGGCAACCCTATATTATATGCGGTAAAAAATTAAAAGGCTTTGGCTCAGTTGGTACTCATCTCTCAAAAATTTATTGGTTCATTAGAGAGTTTTTTTAGATAAAAAGGTCACGGGTTCGAATTTCGGCTTGTGCTTACTCCAATTGATACCCTACTAGGCTAAAAGAGTTGCCAGAATTATTTTTTATGGGGTGGAAAATGGCTGCTGCCAAAAAACACCCAGGGTCAGGTTGTTCTAGTCAATTCGTACCCTTTGTGGATGATATGCGGTAAAACAAAGAAACAATTACCATATTTGGTCCCAAAAAGAAGATTAAAATGGTTGAGTGCTTGATTGTATTTGGATGTAAAAAGTGGAGACATGATGGTAGTGTATGCAAATCAAATAGAAAGTACTACATATGCATTGGGATTGACACTCTTTGTTCACTGAAAAAATTGTTGAATTGTGACCCATCATCTGGCCCTTGGATATGGTCAGCATTTGTATCGCTCGTTTCTGGTTGGTGTGGTGATATAACTATGCCAAATAAATACTATAACAAACTACTTCATTCTCAACGCTTAAATAAATTTGTATCTATTTTTTCATTCGATATATATTTTACACAATAGTCTTGAAACCAAATTAATACACATTTCTATTTTTTGACCTGCTAAAATTCATGGCACCTAGCAGAATCGAGTTGAAAGTCTGTTCTATATGTTATAATCATGTAATTTTCTAGCTGCTTGCTAGTGTTTTATTTCGATTGCCGTTAAAAAAAATGTTATAATCATGAAACCACCACGTACCTATACCATAACACATATATATATGCCATAATTTCTAATTCCATAGGCTTCATATATACCTTTTTTGTCCTTACCATTATACTAGGACTAATTAGGAAGAGTAGAAGACATAAATAAACTAATGTCTTTATAGTAACTAGCTAGAATTTTACACATTCTTGATAGATAAAAGAAAACTAGGGCACTTGAAAATTAAACCTTAATAAACCTAACTTATTTAACACAAGAGGCTTAATTCTCTGTTAAATAGCCTTGGAGGGGCTTGATTTGGTGGATGCATGTATTTACAATTAGGACATGAAGGTGAGGTCTTGGACATCATAACCAACATATGACACTTCTTACAAACTGCTGTCATCATTTCTTGTTGTTGATCTCCTCCATCTAAGGCCAACCAAGAAAGTGCACCACCACCGACGTTTTTCGTGTTTGACGTTGTGCTTAGAGACTTAGACTTTGAGAAGTTGTCAGCAACTTGGTGTGGTTTCTTTGGTGTATTAGATGATGATGATCCACATGGTAGGTTTAGTTCAAGATCAAGGTCAAGACTCATGTTGTTCTTGGGTGGCTCTAAGCTACTTCTTGGATCAATTGATGTCTTCTTTTGAGTTTTTGTGTTGTAGTAGTATATTTGGCCAGACTGCATTTGTTATTTAGAAAAATAAAAATAAAAAATTAGATAGTTAATAAGAAAAGAAATAAAATATTTGAATGAACACATACTCATATTAGTACTTTTTTTGTACTTGCCATGAAAAAGATGAGATTCACATCACTTGTCTCATGTTCAAGAAAAATATATATATATATCACTTGTCTCATGTCATCATGATAATTTTATCATAATAAAAAGATAAACTTGTCATATTTTTATTGGGTTATTAGCACGAAAATGTATCATACTTGCCGCTTTTTGTCATTGTGTGTGTCGTCCTTTATTTTTTTCAATTTTGACACCAAAATTTTGAATTAGTGCTATTGTGTGTATTGAACTTTCAAAGTTCGATCATTGCGTGTATTTTTGTGACTATTTGACTATGTAAAATGATCATTTTACCATTCAAAATTTAAAAAAAGTAAGGGTAAAATGGTCACAAACACACACAATAGCACGAATTGAAAAGGTTGGTGTCAAAATTAAAAAAAAAAATAAAGGATGATACAATGACAAAAAGTGGTTAGTATGATACATTTTCGTGTTAATAACCCTATTTTTATTAAATCACTTAAAACTATGTACCTATAATTATTTCTAGAAAGATGAAACTTGTGTCAATTTATGTAATTCGATCACTAAAAAAACTTCAAAACTAAAAATTGGTCTTTTTGGAAATGGAGATATCCATATATAGTTTTTCTTTAAATAAAAAAATAAGAGCAATTAAGCACGTTTATTTTAAGATAAATACCTTGATATCGAGGCATCGTTGCCACTCCAAAGGCATGGGAGTCTCAAGATGAAGCTCGGTGTCATGTACCGATCTTTTCGAGTACTTTGTTTTCGAAAAATGGTGATCATCTAAAAAATCTTCTGGTTGTAATGATCTTTTACGTTTCCTCTTGGTTGATGAATCATCAGAATCTTGAATCATTGTTGATGTAGGCAAAAGAGATGCATGAAAAGAAACCATATATATAGAGCAAGCTAGTTTCTCCTATATTTTTTGATCACCTTTTGATGAGTGTGTGTGTTTTAAGGTGTTGTGTGTGTGATCAATATTGTGAAATGGTGATGAGATTTATATAGAGGAGGTAAATGAGGTAGCATAAATAAAATAAGCACATAACTGCAAGGGAGAATCTAAAAGGGGCAAAATATTAAATGTGAAACTAGTAAGGCCCCATCAAAACACCCCATGACGTGCACTTCAAGTGAAGTTTAAGTTTGTGCAATTACTAATTTTCTGTAGTTCCACCAAACATATAGATCATATTTAATCAATTTTCACTTTCATATGTAAGATCAAATTTAATCTAAACATATGATTATTTGATATATGTTATGAACCTATGAAAACAATATTTGTAATTCATGATCCATCAACTCACATCACTATATTTTGTGTTGTTCTCAACCTGAATTTTGATTGCACCACTCATGTTGTTAAGTCAAATATAATTGAGAAAGTTAGCATACAACTAAGTCTATAATTAAATACAAGGTCGACCTTTTAGGCATACGCATTCAATATGAATGTATACACTTGGCCTAACGAAATCATGTCCATTATTTGATTGCACGTATCAAAGACTCGGTAAATGTCGTGATCAACTATTAATTGTATGTATTATTTGTTATATGATGTATAACTACATACATAACTTTCTCCATCTATTGATTGTGATCGAACATGCTATGTTACGTTCAAAAGCCGTTGCATATGAATTCTCCCCAAAATACTCGGGAGGCATCTTTACTTAGTATCACATGTATCGAACACATGGTAGATCGAGATAGCATGGAACGACAAAGACTTAGCAAGACTTCGTTGAGAATACTATCTAGCTATAAAAGGTGAAACATTTGTCTTGTGTTCTTGATACACTCCTTGTTGCCCTTGGATGTATAATACACAAGTATAATTCTTAGATAAAGAGGACTAAAGTGCCATATTGGAGAAGAAAGAGCGTTTAGTGTAACTTATCATTGAATGAGGAGTAATAGAGACTGTATAGATACAGTTGAAGAAAGCCATGAATGCACATAGAGAGAAAGAGCTTTTAATGGGGATTCATTAAAAACCAACTTCCACAATTGGGTCACTGAAAGAACTATGATAATAACTTTAATTAAAAGCACCCAACACCCCCTCGGCTATTAAATTATGACACGTCCTCTTAGTATTTAAAACATTAGTCATCTTCCCTCTTTGAACTACTAAAACTTTTAAAGCTTCCCACAACCCCCTCTACACACTTTAAATACCACCATAAGTTTATTCATCTACTCCTATGGATTTATGTCATCAAACAACCATATTTATTCATGTCCTCTTTCTTTCAATTCAATTCAATTCAATTCTCTCTCTCTCACACTTCATTTTATTGTTGGGATATAAGAATTGTCTTCATGTTGTTTATGTTTAAGGACATTAAAATAAAGAGATAATGGTAGCATAGACCATGTACTATTATATATTGTGTGTCCTAAAGAGTGTAGCCGTGTAGTACTTCTTGTAGAAATAGTTGATCGAAATGATGGATGTGGTTTACATAGAATAAGAGGTTTAAAGAAGCTTGGTTTAAAGGGCCTTGAGTAGCGGTAAACCGATGGTTATATACGTAAACTTAGTTAAGATGTGTTATAGGTTAAGGACAAATAGAAATACCTGGTTAAATAAGTACAATTTTGAAACCTTGATTCAGAAAGGGTTAACTAGTAATCTCTTTCTGTCATGTGTATACAATTTGATTAGGCGTGTGCTATTTTTCATTTGCCTACTTAAGCTAGACATGTTATAAGTCCAATAGATGCACCTTCACACCACAAAAGGTTGGTTCGACGGGCAACACTTACTTTTATCAGGTGACTCGCTCTTTCTCCCACGTACTTGTAGACGCCGGTGACACCAACAATACAAACCGATGTCCCATGATATGCATGAAGGGCATAGAGGAGCAACAATTGCAATTTAAGTTCTAAGTAAATTCATCCACCCTCCTTGATCAACATGGTCCCCTTGGACCTTAATTCCAATACTCATATCCATGTTTGCTCACATCTCATTGTGTTAGATAATGCTAGAAAGACATTGTTAGAAATGTAGTTGCCGCATGCCCCTATATATTAATTTTAGTCCCTATTATTACCTTTGTATAAGGCATGATATCACCATGCCTAATAAATTTATCATGTTGAACCCGCCATGGCAAATCCATATATATATTTTTTAAACTTTGCTAGAAACTTGTGGCATCTAGCATCTACTATATAGGTTCATATATATATATATTATGGGGATAGCTTAGCTACAATTTTTGTAGCCAATTAGCTACAACTCCTCACAATAAATACACATACAATGAATCAGGGCCTACAGGAAAAAATCAGGGACCCACAAAATGAATCAGGACCCACATTTTTTAGCCTAAAATTGTAGCCAATTAGCTACAATAAATTGTAGCTAATATATTCCCATATATTATATGCATCATAAAACATCTCGATTCTAGCTAGTATCAATTGTGCAATTAATGTCTCATACAACAATATTGGGTAAACAAAAAAAACATATGGTTGTTATACCTCTAGAAACCCTAATTATGCATCATCAAACTATGTTTCATATTTTTAAGCTTCAGCACAATATAAGAAGCTTGGTTATAACATATTCAGTTAATCCGAGACGTTCATATAAGAAACTAGAATTGTCTTGTCCTAAACTTCATTATCGACAAAACAACCATGAGTTATAACAAGTGAGGCGTGAAGACACGTCAGCATTGGCGCCGGTTATCAACATTTTGCAAGAAACTATGTTATGAATTGTAAGTGTAATGTTTTAAGTCATTTACAAAAATGCAATCAACAATTAGGAGGTGTCTTCAACCCTAGGAAAACTCATGTACTTGCCCTAATGCATGCATGCATAGTCACACGTATTTAAATTGATGAATAAATTTTTTTGACAGACAGGTCTTCATAAATTTGTGCAGTACATTCATTATATGGAGTTTATTACGTACGTAGCTGGTTGACATTATTATTACCCAGGTTTTCACCTAGTTGATCGGTACATTTTTGCATTTAAGTTAATTGATGAAACTGAATTTCCTATAAGTGTAGGGGGCTACTTGTATAATATCAGTGTAGCTAGGTTCTTTTATGGAAATGCTTTTAAGATATGTACCCTATGTATTTATATAGGAAGCCTACACAGAAATAAAATAGTTTATATGCAAAAAATGGGCTTTGATTTACTTTTTATGCCATGTTAGCGATTAACTACGTATTCGAGCACAAAATGGGGGTATTGAACCATTTATAAGCTCAAACACTTCTGCAAAAGGTGGCGGACAAACCTCGATCTCTAGGGGTGGCAACTAACCTTTCTTCAAGAATTTAGTTTAATTCTATGCAATAAACATCTGTTTCAGTGACCTTTTAGCTAAGACTTGAGATTGAACCATGATCTATTTCTTCAAAAGCTCTCCTTAATCAGTCAACTGAACGTATATGTGAATAATTGACATTACGCCAATTCCTACTTCTTGCGACGGGACACTTTTAGCTACTATGGATGTAGTCGCTAAAGGTCTGCTAAAAACAAAAAAGTCAGTTCCGTGGCATCGTCTTTGACCGAAACCTTTATCGACGTCATGTCGTTGCTAAAGGTTCGTTAGACGACAAAAAGTGCATATAGATCTTTGACTTTGACTTACAGTGACGACTTTGTAGTAGCTAAAAGTTTAGTGACGACCAAAACTTTATACACGGTCAAAATTTTATTTCACGTTGGGCGAAATTTACCAGGCAAACCTATAGCGAAGCTGCTATAAGTCTTCGCTATAGGTTTGGGTGTAGGGGTGGAAACGAGCCGAGCTCGAGCTCATTTCGAGCCTTAAATTTTAAGTTCGAGCTCGGCTCATGGTATATTATATCGGCTCGGGCTCAGCTCGAGCTCGGCTTGTTTATACGATTTGGCAATGAAAAGTTAAAGCTTGGCTTGAGCTCGAGCTCGGCTAGTAATATATCTTTATTGAGTTCGTTAATAAGCTCGAGCTCGGCTCATATACATGTTTAGTACTTAAAATATCATAATGTCGTATAGGCTCGCGAGCCCAAACGAGCTTTGTATGTAAAGCTCGGGCTCGAGCTAGATTAACAAATGAGCTGCAACTTAGGCTCGAGCTCTTTTAGACTAGACTCATTTGAACTTTTTACCGATCTGATCCCGAGCTTTTCACGCGCGGCTTGGCTCATTTTCACCCCTAATTGAGATACTTAATTTAAGTGTTAACTAAATTTAAATTAGTTTAAATTAGTTATAAATGATTCAGATAAATTAAAAATAATTTAAATTAATTATGAATGATTAAATTAATTATAAATGATTTAAATTAATCTAAAAACTGTTTGCTTTAAACTAGTAATGTAGTTGTTGTTATATATTGATCTACCCTAACCTATTTACTTGGTACACACCGCTCCAATGGTGTGCATCCTCATTATTGTGGAACATGACATAAACCCGTCTCTTGATGGGATGAACCACACAGGAAAATACTATTTTGATAGGCTACACAGTCTCATTTACTCATGGAGTTAGAAGCCATTCTTGGAAAGTTAGTTTTACATGTGCAATAGCACTTCAACTTAATTTGATCGTTGATTAATGCGATCATGTTGTTCACATTACTTTTTTGCTTTCTTTACCCTGTTAACTAATATGATTGTGACATGTGAAAAAGTTAATGAGCCAAGTAAGGAAAGAGAATTAGTGCATGACACATGTAATAATCTCGTATGTGTAAGAATATAAAGCCTTCTCGTTTTGTTCTTAACAAATTCTGCTCACGACATTATCATTTGTGTACATGGTTTAGAATGATGGTACATGCTGGTTAATGATGAAGAAGCATCGTTAAGTACTTAAGTTGGATCCTAAAGAAAACTCAATTCCATTCATGGACTACACAATCTCATTTTATCAAAATTCTTCACGAAAGTGATCTTACATAAGCCGTGTTATTGTTTCAGCTAGTGAAGTGAAAATCAGCTCGAATAAGAAGAACTAAAGTAAGTATGTGTGTGCTTTAATCATGGTGGATCGAACCATACTGGCAAATACTCCTTTAATGGACTACACAACCTCATTTCTTCAAAATTCTTCACGAAAGCCTTCTTACCTTACACCAACGGTTTACGATCAGAAACGAAAAAGATCATAATGAAACTAGTTGTGACATTGCTAGAACACATCATCTACAATTACATGCTTTCTTTTTTGGTCTCTCATAACAAGTTGGGATTGATACGCGCAGTAAGGCATTCGGGGTTGAGAAAACCTCCTTTTCTACGAGCAAGTTTTCAACCCTCTAGGCAGTGAACCTAATCGTTGTAGTGTAGTATGGGGTAAGCCTCGGGGGTTGATATCGTTCTCTAGGGGAATAGAAATGATAGAAAGAAATTTATGACAAGAAGATGGGGTTGAGGATGATTCTTTTTATTCTTTTTTTTTTTTTGGTTTTTTTAGAAAGCAAAGGTAAAATCTCGGGGTATATGATTGGGGGTGGTACTTCTACCGATTTCACTACTTTACTTATTATCTAATTTAACTAATTACTAAGGATAGTTTATGCTAATTGAGGTGTGCTCGTATGCTGGTTAAAGATGTGTTCACTTAGATGCTATTACTCACTAGTTATCTTTTATTGATCGGTTGAATTGTCACGTCATTTATCTTAACGCATTGTATTCCTCAGTTCTATGAATGTATCTCTCTTATAGAATGAACGGGTTCGGCAAGTATAAAACTATTTTCCCCGACTACTTTATCGTCCTAAAGCACACTCACGCAATAAACACAACGAAAGCCTAGTTTCACTCCTAAGCTTCTATCAATTAAGACAAGAGACAACCTAACAACAATCAATAACTAGGTTTAATAGATATAAGCAAACATACAAGTAATTTAGCTAGACATGTTAAACAAGCAAGCATACACACAATCAATTGAACATGGGGTAGAAATGATGATAAATTGGAATAACAAACTTATCTTGATGTGTAAAATAAGGTATGGGACCCTAGAATACTGTCCAAGTCGGACTACAACTGAGTTAGGGTTTGCTCTCCAAAATTCTACCTCTTAAAATACAGAAAAATCAAATTCATATATAGATTTACAACTCGCCTTTTGCTAGTGATGTCTTCAGGTCGCCGTCATTAGGGTTTCGTCTTCGCCAAGTCATCGATGGGACATCGTCAAATAGGAATTGTGACGCCGTCAGTCTTTATCCGTAACGTCGTCTGAGTTGGATCTAGGGCGTCTGAAGTGAAAACTGTGAGTGACGCCCACAAAAAATAAGGCGTAATGTTGTCAGGCTTTAGCATCAGAATTTTAGTTGAGCCGTCGCGTGCACTTTTTGATCAAGTCATCATAGGGGGACGGCGTCGCCCTTTGGATGGGATGCCGTCAGATGTTGCTGAACAGTCTTAAGTGTCTTCGATCTTGACTTTGCTATTTTCTTCATTTTTTTCGCTCCTTTTCGTCCAAATATGCTTCATTCCAGCATTTTGCTTTCAAAAGACCTAAAAAGTGAAAAGAAACGATTTTAAGCAGTAACGAATATAAAATGTGTCGAATTAGGGCTTAAATGACCATCTAAGAGCGTACGTTTTAAATCCTTATCAGAGATCTTAGCAATCTTAACACTCTCAAATAATTCCCAATGCTTCCCATCAAATGCATCTCGAAACCTCAAAGTAGCTTTTGGATTTGATCTTAACCAATGATTTGTTTAACATCTCTTGTATATCAATATCATTTCAAACCCTTGTTATTGTTTTAGTAAGTGGACGTCATCTTGAATAAGAAGAACTAAAGTATACATTTTCCAAATAAAAATTGTTAATTTTTAATTATTATGTATGTTACGAATCATAACAAAAATTGAGTTATCTTTAGGATCCAATTTAAGTACTTCACAAGGCTTCTTTAACAACCGTCATGCATCATCGTTAACTAGTTTGCCATTTGTTGTCTATACAAATGATTAATTCTATGATTTATTTTCAGATGAATGTTAACGTATCATAAAGAATGTTAATGTATTATAAAGTTCAACCAACGACTACACCATGTATGACAACCTTCATTTCATTCTACGGGAAGCCGAGATCTTCACAAGTGGACTATATAATCTTATTTCTTTAAAGTCCTCGAAACCTTTGTCTTGTTGCGGTTAGGAAAAGATCACTTCATAGTCCATATAGCAATGATTACTTTTTAAATAAAAAAGCACTAACAACGTTCATTTTGAATATAACATTGTTCGCTCAAACCGAATCTTATGCTTAAAAAGAAAAGCGCTGACATGTTCATTTTGAACAAACGTTGTTGTATTTTAACACCGTTCGATGTAGCTACATTTTTTTAACACTTGTGGTAATATTCTAATTAAATATGTTGAATTTTTTTTTAAATATTTTGTATTTTTTAATTTATTTATTATATGATTATAAATTTTTAAAAATTTGGAAAAACTTATATCGAGTACATGTGGTCGCTATTGGTTGCTATAAGTAGCTCGTTGTCTTTATAAGTTTGGTACAATCATTTTCACAAAAAGTCAAATATGCCAGCTTAAAAATTGCCCCACCTGACCATTAGCAACAACTAGTCATCGTTAAAGGTTCCAATGTGGTCTCTATAAGTTTCGAAAAACAACAAAAATGCCGTCGACTTTCATCGGGACCTATGGCGAGGACATGTATTCGCTATATTTCAGCCTGTAGTCGCTATAGGTTTAGTACCAAAGCATGTCTATGTACCTTATCCTAACAAAACAGTTAGGTTCTGTTTGGTTAAGAGAAATGAAACCAAAGAAAAGGAAATAACTTGTTTTCCTTTGTTTGGTAACTTAGAGAATTTAAAACACGGAGAAATGAGAATTCTCGAGAAAACATATCCTTTGTGGTTTGATTCACTTTGATTTCCATTCATTTTAAGAAGAATTGTAGAGAAATTCATTTTAACTTGAATAAAAAAGGAGTATAAGTTGCAAATGTCACGTGCCACTTACATTTATCATAACAATACCTACTTTTCAATATTTGCTTCTTCCCCAAATATTTCTTCTGCAGATCTAACGCCTTCGCTACTCCCTTGAGTGTATGTATTTTCATTTATTAATTGGGTGCCATGTTGATGCAGGTTTTGTTACTAGGTTTTAATATTTATAAAGTCTCGTTTACCTGTGGTCCACCTTATACACTCACGGGCAGTGTACCCGGTCGTGTGTAGTGTAGTAATTGGTAAAACCGAGGTCGTCCCAAGAGCTATGTGAGGGGATTCTAATTAAGTCTAGATGTCACTGGTTTTAGGATTGAAATGATTATTATACTAATTAACAAGAAATAAATGCGAAAAGTAAATAGTGGTTGTGATCAATAGAGGTAAAGTGTGCTAACCTAGTTACTCATCCTATCATGTTATGTTCACGTTTTATTACTTCCAATTGATTCAAGTGGGGGTTTAAGTCGCCAAGACAACATTTGGTCAGTTCGTCCTAACCTATCAGCAAAGGCTTCCACCCGAGATCAAGCTTCTACCCTTGAAAGTCGAGTTTTTTTTAGTCCTCTAAGACAAGTCATTAAGTACCTCTACATGCAAGATTTGAAATAATGAGTGCCCGAGAGCTAGCATCTTAGACACTCATCATTAACTTTTTAAGTTCATCCAAACGACCGGTGATCATTTGGTCAGTTTGCACAAGCGAGGAAGGGTCGTCAGTTGGTCAATTCTTACCCTCCCCTATTCTACCTAACTACTTAGGGTCAGTTGGTCAATCTCCTAAGCAAGAAACAATTATACGAAAGCATGAAAACGGAAGCATGGGTAACTACCATCGAACTATGCATGCATACACAAGAAACAATTATACGGAAGCATGAAAACGTAAACAAAACAATTAAGGAATCATAACTAGGCTAGCACCGGGTGCTTAGCCGATCATATTAAAAGAAACCAAAGATTCAATGTTTGACATAATGAAATAAATGAATCGAAAGTAAAAGATAAAATAATCGCTAATGCTTATCGTTAGGGAGTGATTTCCCCCTTAGAGATGGCTCCGTATGCTCTCCAAGATCTGCCTTTGAACCCCTCTTGACGTTCTCTGCTTTTTTATGTGAAGTGACTGATGTGAAATGAAGAAATTAGGGCTGGTATTTATGGGCACGATCTAGTTACGGCGTAACTTGAGTTGTGAGTTACGCCGTAACTTCAATATTTCCTCAAATATTCTCTCCGTAAGCTGGTTACTACGTAACACTTGGGAAGGGTTACGCCCTATCTTTAATACATGTTTCATTTGGTATAATTACGCCGTAATCTTTGAAAGGAGTTACGACGTATTTGATGGCGGCGTGAAACGTTTCTTGACCTAGTTGGTTACGGCGTAACCTTAGTTAGGAGTTACGCCGTAATTGATGCTGAGTTGGTATTCTGAGTCAACGCGCTAGCTACGGCGTAATGTGAGAGATAGAGTTACACCGTAGCTTCTTCACAGTAGACATACTATCATAAATCTTTACGAAAATCTCCAAATCCGCTTCTCATTAGCTCCAATGCTCGTAATTTACCTGAAAGTGAAATATAAAGGAAAACAAGCGTAAATCCATATAAATGATATAAAATACGAGCATTATCAGGGGAAATTGACACTTAATATTCTGGGCTATTTGATGTTATCACATGTAAAAAGAGTATTTTTTCCATTTTGGTATCCTAGATCTGAATTTCTATGGTCCAACTTATTTGGTTATCTAGATCTAAATAGATCATCAAAATGAGTTGCATATTTCTTGTTTATCTCTATTTGAATCCACTTATATGTTAGGTCAACATAATCTTTATGAATTGCAGAAACGGTGTTTTTTATTCGATTTTGATGGTTGGGTTAGTTGTGTGTATCTTTTGTTCATGTTTTATTATTATTATTTTATTTAGATTCAAGAATGTAAAGTAAATTGAAATAGATAAACTGATATGTTGTTGCAGATAAAATTAATTTTCATTTTGTGTCTCGTAAAATTGTTTTTTGTATTCATTTCTGTAATCAATTCTCTGTCGTTACCAAACGATGACAATCTATAAAATTTCTCAACCAATTTCAATTCTCTAAATTTCTATTCTCTACTTCATTTCTAATCTCTGAAATTCTCTCTACCAAACGTGCCATTAACACTTTTCACCGCTTTCACCACCACTCTCATTTTTCTTCCCAAGTTTCCCAACTTTACCACCACTTTCACCATCACCTCACCCACTACCACAACCCCCCACCACCCAAGCACAACCCACCATCACCCGAGCATAACCTACGGTAAAACAACTAACCAGTTTGTGATTTATGATTTTGTTTATTTATTTGTGGTGGTTTATTATTTCAATTATTGTTTATTTTTTGTAATACCCACTGGTGCCGACCACCACCACCAGTTGCCAACCACTGCCATCAATGTTGACGAACCTACCACCATTGTATGGATTTATTTATATAAATTTTGGTATTTGTTTTGCGGTATAACCGTGTTTATGTTTAATGGTATATTTCTATTATTTATTTTGTGGTATATTTATATAATTTTGTTTATTTGTATTAATTATATTTGGTGTATAGTTGTAAATGATATTTAGGATTTTAGTGATTAATTTTAGAAAGTTCTTGTCCGAGTCCAAAATTAATTTATTAGAAATTAATTTCAAAAGGTTCTCGTTTTTGGGAACTGCTTTTTGAATGTTTTATCTTAAATAGGATGTGAATGTGTATAAATAATTTACTATTTGAGAAAAGTTCAACAATATTTCCTCTTTACTCCTACAGATAGGTGTTTCATACACATATTTGGGGAGTTGAGAGGAAATGTTGTCGAATTTCCCCTAAATAGTAAATGGGTTATATGCATTCATGTATAAGACAAAACATTCAAAAAATAGGTTAGGATTTTCATAGTTGCACTAGGTGAACAAATCGTATTTCCGCATTTGAAAACTTTTACATCATTCATTGTGATATTATGTTAAAGTATCGTATTTGAACGTGTTTGTATAAGTTGTGATACTTGTGCTATTTAAATGTGTTTGTGTAACTTTTTCTTAAATTGTGATACTTGTGTAAATTGTAGTCGCTAAAGGTCGTCAGCAGGTAAACCTCTCGTTTTTCACCACAAAAATCCCAACTTTCACCACAAAAACACCACTTGAGCAGTTGGACTTCGGTGAATGCAATTATGTTGATTGGCCAGACTTCGACTAGGACTAATTTAAATTGTAATACCACTGAGTTTAAAGACGGTCTTAACGCCTTCATCGAGAGGTGTAAAGCACACTTACATGATTGGGAATTTGTTGCTGCCTATGTCGGAGGTGTGAGAACGGGAATGAGCATACACTTATTCATATTAAATGCCACATACATAATAACGGGTTTAGCAAGTTTTATACCACTTGGGTACATCACGGTGAAAAGAAGATTATTGCTCCGCCAGTAGTAGATGACATAAATTAAAACGCCCATAGTTTCATTTTATTTTTTTGTTAAAATACTGAATACGTCGTATAGGATATGCTCTATACGTCATATTGACCAGCTAACATAAAACTATAAAAACTAAATTCTGAAATTAAACCCCGTTTCTGGTAACATGTAAACTTTTAATTATATTTCATAATTAAAATAAATAAATAATAACTGTTCGTGAGTTTCGTAAACGGAAGCGTAAGTTTCTATATAAATCGGGCTTATTCTAAACGCCCCTTTAAAACTTGTAGCTATAAAAATACATATCATTGTTTATACAAACTTGTTACAAAAGGACTCTTGCACTAGGGGCATTTCAAACTGATAACAAATGATAGAAATGAGAACCTCGTTATCTAACCCGCAAGCTACACCATTTTTGACCTATTACGCCCCACATAACACATTGCTTGGTCTCGTCTTACAAACCTGCAAAACATGAACTGAGAACGGTAACTCCTTGCGACTTAGTGAGAAAACGAAACTAATCTGAAATAATACTTGCAATTCTAAACATGAACATATTAATATATAATATGTTATAAGTGGTACGACTTTTAGTCGTTTTGCTACTTGTACATGACATATATATCCAATTATGAATTTCATAATGTCTGAGCACGTGCTTCTGCTAGAAGTGAGAAATTTCCTAGCCAACGAGGACTCTTCTTGGGGTACTAATCTGTCATCGTGCTTATTAAACTCGGGTCATCCACAAAGGACGCTTAAACATGTAAACTTGATATGTCAATTCTAAACATGGTTCATCCACAAAGGATGTAAATACTATGTTAAGCACGGGTCATCCATAAAGGACGCTTGTACAGGAGTTCTATATCGTGCACTTCTTGGACACATCGTGCACTTTTTAGGCATGCACATGACTAATGGTGCATTTCTTAGGCACCCATGACATGGATAATGACACTTATTTGTGAGCACCCTTAACAAGGCTTGTATTCGACTATATCCGAATTATGACAAAACAAGTGACATTCGGCTATTTTCAAGTCTATGAACATGGAAATCTTCGGCTATATTTGAAGCTATACATATATTTTAACATCATATCAAATCTAATAACATGAAGCTAATAATATGTTACTCACCTGGGACGTATAATGCAAGATGAATTATTCTGAATACGTCTCGAGCACCTATATTATGATAGATGCATACACAAAGACTATTAAAACATATCTAACACATAAACACGATCATATATACGGTGAAACATAGACTATAAACCACCCAAACTTGTATAAACACATAACAAATTTTGGGCATTAAAGCACATAGCTACATCATTTTGTTAATTCTGGAACAACCTACATATTACTATTTTTTACTGACTTAAACTCTGAATCAGCTTATGAGGCTAATGTTTAATGAAATTAGACCTTTTTTTCTTTTCTAAAACGTATGACACGCTCCAAGATGAGCTACGGTTGATCTGATATGAATTTTTAAAGTTTTGGTTGCTGTACTTTTTCAAAATCTCACCTTGTTATACTAATTCATATTTTACACTAGTTTAACTACTGAACTAGCCAAAACTTAAATCATAAAAATGAAGTAGACTCATAGGGCTACAATTTTTGTTTTTACCTTAAATTAATATGATTAAGGGTTAGTTTTCTATAACCCTTCATAGTTGACCCAATTTCAGAAACCTTGTTGTCCCAAAAGTGTATTTGTCCAAAATGACCCAATACTCAACCTAAGCTATACAAAACACTTCTATGAATTATCCTTATAAAACATCTTAACATCATTTTCCATCTAGAAAATAAGCAATTTCATCAATTTGATCACTAGTTTGGCCTTGTGCCAAACATCCTTTATAAACTAGAACTAAACATCATCTTTCTTAAACCTTAAACTAGCTTATCATTAACATAAGCATAAACTACTAATGGTTTCTAATAATTAACTTCATAATTTCATAAACTTAACTAATCATAATCCATAAAACATGCAAACATAGTCTATGATCATCAAACATAAGCAAAATTTGATAATCTTTACTAAAACCAAAACTAAAATGTTCATATATCAAAACTTCCAAATTTTCACCATAAACATTAAATCTTAACCTGTATTGTAACACATAACTTTGATGGGGAATATGTTAGGAGGCTTATATCATCTTGAGGTTAGCATAAACACCCCAAAAATCATCTTAAAGAATTATAAAAATGATTTCTTCATTATAAAGTTACCTAGCTTTATCCTCCATGGAAAAATACAATGACACATGTGTTATGAGTATAAATTTTGGACTTAAAAGGTTATTAGGACACAAGGGTACTTTTGTAATTTCAGTGCCCAAAATATAATTTACACCGTTAGTCCCTGTTATTAAATAGTTTGCACCATTAGTTCTTTTCGGTTGACTATTCGCACCGAAAGTCCTTATTTCTATTAAAAACTAATGGGAAGACTTTTCTAATATTCTAATTGCAATATAAAATTCTATTAAAGCTTATAAAAGTTGGGGTGTTACATAAATGATATGGTCAATATCCTCAACGATATTTGTGGAAAACTAGAAGAGGGGTTGATTAGTTTTACCGATTAGAACTTCGTTTTAAACTATTTAGATTGACTTATGTCAATCTATTAAATGTGTGTGTTGGATGTTGATAGATAAACATATAAATAAGTAAAGCAAAGATAAAGAGTAAGAAGCACAAAACCACAACGCGAGTATTTATAGTTGTTCGGCTACAAGGACACCTTCCTTGCCCTACTCCACTCCCTGAGTCACCTACTCGAGAGTTCGTAATCACTACATAACACAAACTCCTTGTGGCGGAGAAGCCTTCACAACGTCGCCTACTCTTTATCCGGTACAAGGCTAGACACCGGGTTCTTGCACGAGGTAGAACCAAACCTATCACAACGTCGCCTACACTTTATCCGGTACAAGGCTAGATACCGAGTTCCATTACAAAGGAGGAACTACTACCAAACACTACACAACACCTATCCCAAAGGAGTCACCCTCCTTATTACAACATCAAAGGATCTTCACCATCCTTTTACCCAAACTAATCTATCTTGTACATCGATGTACCATATAGAATGTACACCCTTGGCACCTTTCACTAATGCCTTTGACTCGACCCTTCAGCACCTTTCACTAATGCCTTTGACTCTAACCTTCGGCACTCTTCACTAATGCCTTTGACTTTAACCTTTGACACTCTTCACTAATACCTTTGACAACAAACTTCTGCACCTTTCACTAATGCCTTCTACACGAGCCTTCGACACCATTCACAAATGTCTTCGACTTGGACCTTGGGCACCTTTCACTAATGCCATCAACACAACACTTCTAAGGAGGAAGAAAGAACTATCAACAAGAGTACTGCAGTAGTCTTGATGATGACGGAGCTTGGAAACTCATGGAGACTCCAAGGGTGGTGATCCCGCCTTTAAGAGGAACATAGAGAATCACACATACAAAAATGCAAAACTACATAGAAAGATCCTTTGAATCTGAGGTTAGAGAGTTTACAACACTAAGGGAGAATGTTTGTGAAAGGGGTAAGTTACAATGAAGAAATGGCTCACTATTTATAGAGGAAAAATCGCTACTGTTCCATGGATCCCACGGATCCCTTGCTTGAGAAATCCGTCCAGTGTATTTCTGTGGATCCATAGGACGCTCCTCCTAAATGGGTTGTGGGTCATGGATCATGGGTCATGGGTCATGGGTCATGGGTCATGGGTTATGGACTTTGGATAATGTGTATCCAAATAGATACAATGTATCTAAAAGATGCAATGCATCTAGTCAATGGGTCATGGGTTAGCTCCATAGGTTATGGATAATACCCATTATGACTTCATGTATGATTTCATGCAATGGGTCATGGGTTATGGATCATGCTCCATGAGTATGGGTCATGGACTTTGGGTTTTACCCAACTACATTCAATGTATTTAGTCAATGGGTCAAATGCTTAGACTTCTACCCATTATATTACCCATTACAATACATACTAAGTATGTATATATATACCCATTATGTAAACACTAGTTGTTATACATATGCATCACTATAATATGAAAACACTTATTACTTGTTTAGTGTTTATATGAAAATGTAAGTGTGTTAGTAAACTATTGTCTCAAACTATTTACGTATTTTATTTGTTTCGTTAAAATGATTTTATAGTTGTTATCGACAAAACATTAGAATATCGTAAAATATAAATAAACGTTTTTACGGCTTATTTTTATTAACAATATTCGTAAGGAGAACAATTACACAAAATACAACACATATACTACATCGACAAGTAATGAGCCAGATATTACGTTGACAAGTAATGAGCCACCAGAACCAATGGGTCCTACAAAGACGATTTGGAAGGGTTGTTTGAAATGACTAGTGAAGAGCTATTCCCAGGTTGTACTTGCATGTCTTCGTTAGACTTTTTGGCAAAGATGTCGCACATCAAGGTCGTGCATAAATGGACTAATGCTTTATTTGACCAAAAAAATGGAATTTCCTCAAACAACTTTCCCGTCAAGAAACAAAGTTCTAACGTCACACTATGAAGCTAAGAAGTCGATGAAAAAAGCCAGGTTAAAATACAAATTGATTCATGTTTTTTATAAATCACAGTCTCTTATTTTGGGCGAAGGAGAACGAAGATTTGAAAAATTGTCCAATCTGCAAAGTGAGTCGATGAAAAGACAAAGACACAATGGGAAAGAAAGTTTCTAGCAAGGTTTTGCTTTACTTTGCTTTGATTCCTAGACTAAAACGTATGTACGGCTCTATATACACTACAAATTATATGACATGACATGCTACTGGACAATGTATCAAAGATGGTAAGTTGGGTCACCCAGTTGATGGTAAAGCATGAAAAGTGTTTGATAAGAACAATAAAGAGTTTGCAATAGAAATTAGAAACGTCCGACTAGGGTTGGCCGCTGATGGTTTCAATCCGTTTGGCAACTTGAGTAGGCCGGGATGTATTTGTTTAGGTTGGTTTGTTGAACAAATTATGGTTTTGAACTTTGTCGTTGAATAATTTATGTTTTTGTTTAACTTTGTGTGTGACGAATGTTGAACAACGACCTAAACGTTTATCAATTTGAAACGTGATTCGTATGTTTTAGTTATTGTTTGTGTTGATTTGGAAATTCTGGAAAAATGGTAGTGAAAATGGGTCGGAAGACCTGGGAAAACAACTGGAAACAGCTTGCGGTTTAAAAACCTGCAGACACCTTTAGCAACCACATGTGTTCGCTAAAGGTAGTTGTTACTTTTTGTTGGTCAAATAGTCAAGCCACTTTTAGTGACTACATGTAGTCTCTAAAGGTGGTCGCTTAAGATTTTGGTCAAATAAGTTAAGGACTTTTAGCGACCACTTGTAGTCGCTAAAGATTTTGGTCAATAAGTATATAAACACATGACTTGTTTTGATTTTCACTTTCTTTCAGTTATATGTATGTATAGACAAAAGGTCTCGTAACCAAGTTATTTTAGAATTTTGCTCTAATTTGTGTGAGACTGTTAGGAATTAGAAAATTCCATAGTGAAGTATCGGTCACCCCAAATATAATCTAGCATAAGTTAGCTCGTAGACATTACGTTATTTACTAGTTATTTAGTTAGTTATTTAGTTTAGTGCAACACCGTGGAGGAAGGACGGGTCTTTACCCACTGCATGCCTGATCCACAGTCCGAAGGAGGACGTTTAGTTTGTAACTATAAATACCCTCGACCTCCCAAGGTAGAGGGTTGGACCTTTCTCATTCTTAATCTAACCTTCTATGTTTTCTTTCACTTTCTCTCTCTAGAAAGGCTCCCACTTTCCCTCTCTAAACTCTATCTCATTCGATCCATTGTTGAGCTTATTTGTGTGTTTATGAAATCCAATATGTTACAAATGGTATCAAGAGCCATGGTTTGATCACTCATCTTTCATGTTCTTAGATTTCTAGTGGTTTTCATATGGTTTTTGGGTTTGAATGAGTTTAGAGCAGTTTACTTCATTTGGATCATTTCTAGTGTTAAAATTTGGATATTGATTGTACTTTTGTGTTTAGAATCATCATAAGTGTTTAGGTTTTGATTTGGAAAGCTTGAATCACTGTGGTTGGGCTTGTTTTGGATTGAAAAGTGTGTTTTTGAAGTTTTTCTGGCTAGCAACTTGGTTCTCGTAGTGTTTTCATCGCAGCGACTTGCTTCAGTAAAAGGTAGCGAGTTGTAGTGTTAATTGTTAGCGATTTGGTCCTAGCGACTTGTCTTGAGACAAGCCGACAAAAAGTACAACTTAGTGGATTCTCTACTACGGCTAGCGACTTGGTGAAGTTAGCGACTTGCTTTCAATTTTTTTAGCGACTTGTACTTAGTATTCTTAGCGACTTGGTGTTAGCGACTTGGACCTTAGCGAGTTGCTCTTTAGCGACTTGACTGTGCAGCGACTTGGTGCTCTAGCGAGTTGTATCTAGCGACTTGGGTCTTAGCGACTTGGTCCTAGCGACTTGGTTCACAGGAAATTGAGATCTTAGCGAGTTGCTACTTAGCGACTTGGTACTTAGCGACTTGGTGACTCTAGCGACTTGTCTTACTAACGACTTGTTGTTTTTTCCCGACAAAACTTCAAACGGCTATAACTTTTGATCCGTAACTCCGTTTTCAGCGTTCTACCCATCAAAATGACAGTGAGAACGAGGAGAATGGCACGCCGCATGAACTAACGTTCATTCGTGTCAACTTTTGAGGCCTAAATCCGCTCCGAACAGAAGTTATTGAGGTTTTTATGTTTTCTGACCTAAATTTCTCCGTAAAAACGGGCATAAACCAATCCAAATCTCAACCAAACAATATCTCTGCTAATCCTACAAACAATCATAAGTCCTAACACACAATTGTCTATCATTGTGACAATCCATCAGTCATCTTAACTCGTTCCATTGGTCATTGCTTAACGGTTTGGTCTTGATTTTAGTAAAATCCCGCGAAAGATTCTATTTCTCGGTTTAAATCATAGACTTGTAAAATCACGTAGATTCATCAACATCATGTCTTACACTCCTGATTCAATGATTTTAGAAGTACTCAAACTGTATGATGTTGTAGACAACCATGAGAATATTATCTATACTGAACGGTTACAGATGATGGAATCAATCAATGATGATTTGAGTTCTTCATGCTCCGAGTCCAATGAGAAAGATTTGCACCTGTTCAGGCTACATGCCATGCAAAAGGAAAGCAACATTGAACCTTATCAACAACTTCACGCTCACCTCATGTTACTTCTACCCACATCAATGGAACGAACATGTATTTCCCTCTTCCGTCAGGACTTATCCACATTAACAGGAACTTTGCTGTTAAACCTAGAGCAATTGGAGCTACAACTTGACAAAGAGAAGGTTCAAAAGGATAGTTCCAGTGCTGTGCTTCAAGTGATCTACAAACACTTTCAATCATTCATTAGAAGGGAATTCACATCAGATTATGATCCAGATATGACTGAAATGTCTTTCAAGAGACACACTGGAATGGAAATTAGCGTGTTCACAAAGACACTTATCCATCTCATGGATAATGTGGGGAAGTACATTGAGGAAGTTACACAGAAAGATGAAAAAGTGGATGAGTGTCTGGTGCAGTTGAGAGATTGTTGTGATAAGTTGGGTAATGTATCAGTCGAAGATCGGGTGTTCTTGAATGCACAATATCGAGACAACAAAGAATGATGTAACCAACTGCTCAAGAACTCCGCACACAAGAAGTGGATGATGTGATCGAAAGGTGAATGAATGTCGGGTACAATCAATAGATTGTAGTGTTGAGACCATTAAGGCATCGGATGATGGATCAGTTGACACTGAATACATAGGCTCAGAGATAGTTAAGCTTGAAACAGCCAAGAGTTCGGTGACTCTTGTTACACATGATGTGGATGCGATATCCGACCGAAATTGAGCAGTGTCATGTAATGAGGTACCCTTTATCGTTCAACATAGTGCATACGATAAAGTACTTAATCAAACTGATCATGATGCTGAACATGACTTTGATAAATGTTCTCAGAATCGAGGCCGAGTCCGAGATTAAGTGTTTTAAAACAAAAGATATGGTTAATAAAATGGCTTTTGATGAACTTTCAAACAAATTCTCAAATCTTGAAAAACATTGCATTTCACTTGAAATTGCGATACAGAGTAAAGAAGAAAGTTTTCAACTTAACAAACCATGTAAAAATCCGGAACTTCCTGAATTCCGTGAATTTTTTGAAATTAACACTTTGAAAGATCAGCTTCAAGACAAAGACTCGACCATTTACAACCTGAAGAAACATATTTCTGATATGCATATGAAAAGTAATTGGTTACAAGTAATTCTGATGATAATGCTACTGATGATATTCAAATGAGAAATGATGAATTAGCGGTTTGTGTGGCTAAATTACTAAAGGAAAATGAGTCTTTGAGAAAGCATCACATGGAACTAAGTGACTCTGTCAAAGAAACTAGAACTAAGTCAACGGAACAAACAAACTCTTTGATAGGAAAAATTGATGAACTCAAAGCTCAACTTCAGGAAAAGAGTTTCCCTATTGTTGCTTTAAAAAATGAGCTCAGAAAAACAGCAGGGAATAGTGTGAACACTAAGTTTTCAAAACCATCAAACTTGGGGAAACCAGTTATCAGACAACCGAATGCGTTTAGATATGAACGACCAAAATTTTCAAAAACGCGGTTTGCCTCCCAAGTTGATGCTGAAACAAGTTTTGACAAAACCAGTCACTTCACCTCACTTGCCTAGGAAAATTGTTATGAATGACTTGTATAAGAACTCTTATCTAGAAATGGCTAGAAAAAAGGCACAGAATCGCAAAGACGGAATTTTAGGTGCAAGACCTAGGATGATGAATTCTTCGAGATTTCATGGCACTGCTAGTAGTTATGCTTTCGATTAAAGCTATTCCCATAGCAGATCACTCTAAGAAATCTAGATCTATTTCGAATCCAAACAACTGTTTGCTCAAAGTGTCTGAAATGTATCTTTAATGCTAATCATGATAAATGTTTCACAAAATCCCTGAAGAAAGTAAATGCTCATGCAATGGTACAACCTGTTAAGTCTAGGATTTACACTAAGTCATCCACAATGCATATGAAGCAAATGAAACCAAAAGCGTCACCTAGATGGTTAAAACTGCTAAATCTTTGGAAACAAGGAATAAGGATAAGTCTCTCACTATGCATAAGAAGCCTAACAATCCTAGACCTTGCCATAAGTGGATACCATCTGGTAGAATTTTTAAGGATGCTGGAATTAGGTGGATACCTACAGGAAAGATGTTCACCAATGGCAATCTCAAAGTTGACCGTTAAACCCCAAAGGGTTTGGATACTGATGTCACTAACCAAAATATATGCAATCAAGTTTGTAATATTAGTGCAGGTAGTCCTTACTCAGTTGCAGATACTTCGATCCTTCAATACATGGACTGGCTTAAAGTATGGATAAAAAAATGATTGATATCTCATAACTCACGGGTTCAAGTTACTCAACATTGATATTCAACTGGCAATGACGTATGAACACAACAGTTCATGCCTCGTTCCCTAAAGAAAAGAAAAGTGTACGCTTCAGTGCGCTTTATCTTCTGAAGAAGATAAATCTTCTTACTTATGACCATTCTCATCAACATGCTTCAGGCTTTTTCCATGCGCTTTTAATTATCAAGTGAACCGAGCTACCATTGATTGTTTTCTCATTCCACTTGCTCGATTATAATGAAGATGGCGACATCACGTGCTAATTTTGCGGGGGAGAAGTGTGAATAGAAAATTTGGATGATTTCACTTATATAGTCAAGAATGGCAACTTCGTATGCAATTCTTGAGGGGGAGAAGAAGTGTGAATTTACTGCATGGTTGATTGATTTCTGAGAATATATGGTCATACGGCTCCTAACTCATGTAAGAACCGAGCTTCTTCTTATCGGGTCATCTTTACATGGAGTTTGTTCTTAGAGCCTTTGGTTGACATCTTCATACGGACTGATGAGTTTATTGACAAAGTGCTTCCGGTTAATGCTTCACGTGCACATCAACATGATGATTCCGAACAACTTTCTGTTCTTGTTTGATTGGGAGGGATCTTAATTAAGGGGAATTGCAAGATGTAAGTTAATTGGGATGCTCTTTGGTGTGTTGAAGATGTTAACTATCTATTCTCCAACTGGACAATCTAGAAGAAGGTCGAGTCTACAGTCGGTTCTACATTTTCTGCTACATGTTAGAAGACTAAAGACGAGTTGCATTTAACGATCTAAAGACTTCTTCTTAATTCAAGGCATTTATCAAACAGATTGTCGGTTTAGGGGAGAGTGAAAATCCAGTTTTAATCCCCAATTAGACTTGCTCATATTCTTCAGCAAGTTGATTCCCACAAGAGTTCAAGTGTTCTTCTCAACAAATTTCTGGTATACGGGCTTACAATGAGTTGCTGATTCTGAAGTGTCAAACCAAAAGTGGGGAAGGAGACACACATCTAAACACAAAGCGAGTAAACTTGATGAACTTAATTCTTCTAATTGATTGAAGATATCCCGGAAGACAAATGTTATTACCGCAGAGAAACTCAAGGTTTGACTCATGGCGAGTAAACTTGATGAACTTAATACTTCTAAGTGATTGAAGATATCCCGGGAAAACAAATGTCATGACCGTAGAGAAACTCAAGGTTTTACTCATCAAGGCTTTTTGTGTTATTATTCCAATGACGTGGGGGAAGTGATGTAAGAAAAAGTTTCTGAAGATAAAAAGAGGTACACAAGTGTATGATGATTTCGATGTTATCGCAATCATCAGGGGAGAGAGAATTGTGTACATTGGGGCGCCATTGTCTCACTTGAGAGCTTAATCGTGATTCGAGATATAATCACTTATACCGGAGTTGACGTCCGCAGAGATAGTCATCCAAGAGATAATCGATGATTCAAAGCTTTTTCAATGTTATCGGTTATTCTCTCTTTGGGCATTCGGGTACTTCGGGTTCTTGCGCTTCATACACTTTCTTTTGGGGGAGAGAAAAGTATACATCGGGGTTATTCTTTGGCTATTGGACTTAATCTGTACTTCTATGGTATAAGTTTCTTTGTATTCAGGTATGTGTATTCGGGTTCTTGAGCTCTAGTCTAAGAGACTGACTGCATCAATTCAACTACTCGGGGGAAGTGGTCTCTTGACACCTTTCGGAATGGATTGCTTCAGACTTCAGTGGAAAAGGAATTTGAGAAGAGGTATTCAAATGTGGGATGATACGTTGTTGTTCTTCTACTTGATGATATAACCCCGAATGGAGATTCTCGATTATCATTCTTAAAAGGAGTAGCGGGATTTATGATAATGGTGTGCTTCTCTGTGCACCTGGCTAAGGAAAGCTTGAAATAGAGCTTCGAATCTGCTCATCTAATGGAGTTTCGGTTTGGGGGGAAGCTACCAAAGTCTCACTTTCAGATGGTTCAATTTCTTTCAAATCAAGAGCCCTTGGAAGCTTTGGTGGTGAATGTTTAAGAGATGATGACTTCTATCTTCTTCAACGGGGCTGCTCGATATCCTTATCTCGGTACTCGTATCATCATATTTCTTAAACTATATCATCTATTCTATCTTTGTATATATTTATAAAAAACAAAATACAAAAATATAAAACCAACAAAAAGAAAATAGAAAATTATAAAACCTTCAAAAACCCATTAAAATCAAAAAATTTCAAAAATACCAAAAATATGTTCTTTCTATGACATGTCTTCTGGTATCGATAACATCTCGGTCTTAGAAATGTCATTCAATAATGGCACGGGACCATAGTGAAGTTCGAGCAGAAGGTGTAAATATTTCATTTCAAAACATGTCTCAAACTATGCCTTACAGTTATTTCAGACTGTAACCCGGGCTTCAAATAATGGCGTTCAGTTATTTCAGACTGTAACCCGGGCTTCAAATGATGGCTTGCTTTTATTTCAGATAGCAACCAGTTCTTCATGGAAGGAAAGTGCTGCGCTAAACCAATTTTCAAATATTTCGTGCACTTATCCTAAAACAAAATTAAGGAAAGTATGTCGAAGGACAGCTGTTCCTACTCAAATATTTTTCCTTCTAAAATTCTTCAGAAAAATATTTGTTTTAACTAAATTGGGGGAAAATGAGTTGCTTGCAAAACAATCACTATCAAAGTTTTAATAAAATTTGCAAACTCAATCAATGACTTTAGCGCTTTTAAACTTTTCAGAATATGAGTCATTGATTGAGGGGGAGAATATTTTTCAAATTTATATCGTCTAACGAGCTTTCCTAATTATCCTATATGCTTAATTGAAAATGACGTTAACCTATGTTGAAGGACTAGGTGCCCAGGATATGATTGTTAGGATTAGATGATTAGAGTTTGATTAACACATTGTTCCCATGCCTTTACATGATCTGATTGAGATGTTGCATTGTCTTTTATTAGTCGATTGTTGTTTGGGTGATGTCGACCACCATACATCTCAGATGTGTGTTCACTAACGTATGCAGGTATATTGGTATATAAGAATATTCCCGATCCGGATCCCACAAATGAAGATGATTGGATGCCGAAAGGAAAGGGTAACTATATCTTGGGTTGACAAACGAAGAAACAGAGCTTAATTGGACTTCTATGGAGAGTTGACATAAATGCAAACATAAGAGGTGTCACTGCATCAGCAGATGGTTTTCTTCTAAGTGATTGAAGAAACGGAGCTTAATTTGACCTCAGTTGGCATTAAAATGCAACGTAAGACGTCTCACTGCATCAGCAGACGGTTTTCTTCCTACCCTCGGCAACAACAACAAAAGCAGCTCAACCACCTAACGTATCTTTGTGCAGGACAATTGTGATAATACCATCTTTTAAACAATTTTTAAATAATATTGTTTTGAAAAATGGAAAAATATTGGTTTTGAAAATAAATTGGACTTAATTTTGAAAATCACCGGACTTTATCTTATCAAAACTTAAGTCACTTAATCAACGACTTCGGTCATCGATTGAGGGGGAGAGTGATTTAATTTAAAGTATTTTCAAACAACATATCTTTAAAAGAGTCCGTTTGTACGTTAAAATGTGGTGATCTAAAGATTTAATGTTATGTCATGGTATGATTTTCTTTAAAACTTAAAGATCTTACAAAATGAAATTTTTTCTGTTCTTGTTTGATTGTGAAATTGTTTTATTTTACTTAAAGATCTCTTAAAACTTTCATACCTGATACTAACAATCTTTAATGTCTTAAAATTGTTCTTATCTGTCTTTTCTCAAAATTGAATCTCTCCACGTCTTTCCCCAAAATCGTTTAAATGATTTAAATCAATTGGGATCACAAATCTCAAAAGGTTTGAAATTTTTGATCGGGGGAGAGATCGTGATTTAAATCTCAAATCTGTTTTAATGGAATCGGTTTTAGTCCTTTATAGGCACTCCTGCCTCCATGTGCTAAACGATTTCAAATACACAGTGCACATGTTGAGGAGGAGGATTTATCCAAAAAACGAGATGAGTATTTAAACCTGGCCACATTTTCTCCCATGTTTTCTAAACCTTATTAAATCACTTGGGATCCAAAATCTCAAATGGTTTGATATTTTTTATCGGGGTAGAATTTGTGATTTAATATGAAATTTGATAAAAGGTGATCATTTGATTCAATGTGCTGGCTCTCTCTAATATGTGCTAAACTCTTTCATATATTGATGCACATATTGAGGGGGATTGAATGGTTTCTTAATGGTTTTTGCGATCGTGGATGTGCTTGAAAAGAACTATTTCCTCTATGTGATAAAATGATTTCAAATATCCTATGCACATATTGAGGGGGAGAATTTACCAAAGAAAATCAAATGGCTTTTTCATAAGAAATTGTGATCAAAGAAATATTTCAAAGTACTCTTGCCTCCATGTGCTAAACAAATTTCAAGATCATATGCACATGTTGAGGGGGAGCATTTCTAAATGATCAAAACTATTAAGGTACAAAATGCTTTGATCTTGTATCACAAGTACCTTGATTGATTTTCCAAATGATTTTTCAATTGGTTTCATGAAAGAATGAACAATACCAAAAGACCGACCAATTTACTTTATGCATGGCGTTATAAGGATGGTTAGGTTAGGTATTTGTTCCCATGATTCGCCAGAACCGGAGGGATCTACCCAGGGACAATCCACTAGATAGTGTAGAGTCCGTAGGTATGATGAAAAAAGGAGAAAAATGAGAATAAGGGAAGAGTGCGGACTGAGATAGAGCTAGAACTGGAATAAACCCAACAAGGTTCTAGTTATGAAGTCTCAGTAAGCACTCGGGGGTTGAAGAATGAAAAAGAAATGAATGTGAAAAAGGGTGAAAAGAAATAGCTCTCCAATAATTAAACCTTAGGGCAGAAACCGGGTTCAATACATATGCTACTAGTGTTTACTAAGGTAACACTGGTATTGAAGACAAGACTTCATGGACCCAGTGACGCACTGCACTAAACTTCCCAAGATACTCAAGTTCCTCTTTAAAGGGCCTGTTTCATTCTCAAGGGGAACCTACATAATCTATCGACTTTCTCTTAGAGATTGTTGATATTGAAGAAGGAGACCCTCTCCCTAGTCTCCGGCATAGGAACCAAATATGCACTATTGAGTCTAGAGCCAAGAGATCATCCACAATATCTCATTAGGACATAAAATTAATGAAGACTTGCTGTTTCACACAATGTGGAAAGTAAGAATATATTAAGAGTCCTACGCATTATCCTTGTGGTATTGCCAGAATATCCGAGTGATATGTAAATATTCACGATGAAGATGGGAATCCTTCTAGAGCCAACATCAAACAAGCTCTTGGTGGGTGGCATGTGAGATATTTTCTAAAGATCAAGCTTGTGACAACTGGATAGAAACAATGGGGCGATTCATTCTTGAATCAACCTTGGTTCAGGAATGGAATTGACGAATACTTTTGGAAAAACCGTTCGATGTGCAAATCTTCTTTTCTCTAGCACGTCGAATGTGTATTCATTTTCAAACACAAAAAGTATCTCTTATTGAAAAATACTTTTGGAAAAACCGTTCGATGTGTAAATCACTTCTTTTCTCTAGCACATCGAATGTTTACTCATTTTCTAATACAAAAAGTATTTTGATTGAAAATTGATCTTTCTCATAAAACCTTCGTCGTATTGCAAAACTCTTTCTTCTAAGCAATATGCGATTGTTTCCAAATCAATTTTTCATCAATCAGTGAATCTCAATTCGCTGGTTCACTCACTATGTGTTGTCTTCTTTGAGACGTTCCGGTTTGAGAACGGCTAGAGCATGCGAAACCCCGCAAGGAGATTCTTAGGAATCCTACCGATCACAAAAGATTTGTAATCGATTAACGGAGAACCGTGGGCCGTGTACCTCAATTTAAAGAAAGTGATCAAATACATTTTCGTGTGTTTTATTGCTAACTGTTGTTTGCAGGTACATTTGGACGGTTGCAGCTTATCAGAATAGAGGAGTCACTCCAAAGCCGCATGCTCACAGCATCCACACTTAATTGAAGAAATCATGACTTGTGCATATCTACGAACTCGCTCGATATTTTCATACTATGCTTCGCTAATACTGCTGCAAATATCATGAACCAAGAAAGCTTCCGCCTACTGATGGAATGATGTCATGATCCGTAAAGGTGTGAGCATGTCGGTCCAAAAGTCACAACATCACATGATGGCAACACCGTAAGGGTGATCCAGAGATTTACGGCCGATGATCTCAATGAAAGCTCAAGATCATCAAGATGTGGATCGCTTAAAGGCCTCCACTGAAAGTACAAAGCACTCTGACTATGAAGAGTCACCGCTAAAGCACAAAGATGCAGAAGTTGAAGAATTCAAGTCTACGAGCTCAAGATCAAGATAAAATAGAATGCTAGGATTCAAAATGTAAACATGGGGTGACCTCCCTTAGGGGGAGATTGTTAGGAATTAGAAAATTCCATAGTGAAGTATCGGTCACCCCAAATATAATCTAGCATAAGTTAGCTCGTAGACATTATGTTATTTACTAGTTATTTAGTTAGTTATTTAGTTTAGTGCAACACCGTGGAGGAAGGACGGTCTTTACCCATCTGATGCCTGATCCACAACCAAGGAGGACGTTTAGTTTGTAACTATAAATACCCTCTACTTCCCAAGGTAGAGGGTTAGACCTTTCTCATTCTTAATTTAACCTTCTATGTTTTCTTTCACTTTCGCTCTCTAGAAAGGCTCCCACTTTCTCTCTCTAAACTCTATCTCATTCGATCCATTGTTGAGCTTATTTGTGTGTTTATGAAATCCAATATGTTACAGAGACTTAAAGTTTGGCGCTCGTGGGACAGGCGCGACCTTCTGCTTTGTGCGGTTGTCTCCCTAGCGGAGGGCTTAAATTCTACTACATGCGGCCTCCTCGCGAATATGTCCTTCCCCTACCTGTGCTCTCCTCATTTTCCTGTGATCACCTTCTCTACTTTCGACCTCTCTGTCAGCAACCTTTGAATTTATGCCCAATCATTTAGACCCTTCCTAAACATTTATTCAGTGATCGAGACGAGAAGGGAAAAAAATGGGTATGGCATTTATTCACATTTGACTTGATCGATTATGCATACTTCTAGTCATGTCTATATGATGGCACTTATTCATTATGCATACTTTTAGTCATGTCTATATCATGGTACTTACTCATTGGCTCATGATACGCACACCACAACTTTTTATTCTTTCATCACATTGTACGGTGTGCTATACAACTTATATAAAATGGTGTTTTTATTAAAAAAATGGTGTGCTAGTCAATCCCCTTACTCATTAGTTATGTCTATTGTTAATACAAATAAGCCGTAAAAACGTTTATTTACATTTTACGATCTTCTAATGTTTTGTCGATAACAAACGTAAAATCATATTAACGAAACAAATAAAATACGTAAATGGTTTGAACTAATAGTTTCTAACATATTCACATTCTCACATAAAACACTAAAACAAGTATAAGTGATTTTATGATTTAGATACATATGTACAACAACTAGTGTTTACATATTGGGTTAAACATATACTTAAACTAAGTATACTAAAATGGGTAAAAACTAAGTGTATGCTAAAATGGGTAAATACAAGTATATACTAAATGGGTAAATACTAGCAAATGGTTTTGACCCATAACCCATGGTTTTATATATACCACTTAACCAAGTTCATTGTATCCTTAAGATACATTGTATCTAGAAAGAAAACCATGGATCAACCCATAACCCATGACCCATGACCCATAACCAAAAATACCCATGGGCAAAGAGGAGCGGACCACGGATCTCTAGCTTTGTGTTAGCCGGATCCCTTGTGGTAGGGATCCGTGGGATCCGGGGAACAGTAGAGGTTTTTCCTCTATAAATAGTGATCCATTTCTTCATTGTTTCTTACCCCTTTCCAATATACTTTCTCCCCTGAGTTAAATCTCACTAACCTTAGATCCAAGAGATCTATGTTTGTAGTTTTGTTTTTGTGTGATCTTTTAGGTTCCTCTTAAAGGCAAGATCACCACCTTTGAAGTCGAGCAAGCTCAAGTCCATGAGTTGCCATGTTTCCTCATCATCAAGGCTAACAAGTCTTCTTGTTGATGATTCCTTTCTTTCTTCAAAGAAGTGTAGTGTTGAAGACATTAGTGAAAGATGTCTCAAGTGTCAAGACGAAGATATTAGTGAAGGGTATCTATCGTCTATAGCATAAGCAATTGTGGTAGGTGCTTAGAAGTCAAGACAAAGAAGCATTAGTGAAAGGTGCTTAGAAGTCAAGACAAAGAAGCATTAGTGAAAGGTGCTTAGAAGTGAAGACACAAGATATTAGTGAAAGGTGTCTTGTAGATCTAGTCAAAGTCATTAGTGAAAGGTGCCTTAGATGTACATTCGATATGGTGTGTTTCGATGTACAAGATAGACTAGTATTAGATCCAAGGATATTGATATCCTTGATGAAGGATATTGGATTTCACATACACATCATATCATAACTCAAAGTGGGCATATAAAGGTGAGTTCTAGAGAGAGAAAGTTAGAGGTTTAGGGAACTTAGTGAGAGAAAGTGAAAGATATTATTATGAGCTCCAACACTCTACCTTGGAAGGTAGAGAGTATTTATAGTCTTACAATAAAACGCCACATAACGGGCCGTGGATCGTAATACTGAGGGGTAAAGACCCGTCCGTCCTCCACGGTGTTACTAAACTAAATACTACTTAACTTAAAATAACTACGACTACGAGCTTTCTAACGATTACATATACTTGAGGTGACCGACTCTTTAATACCTGGAATTTCTAATTCCTAACAATCTCCCCCTAAGGGAGGTCACCTCAAACATATACTAAATTACATTGAATACAAAATGGATATTACATTAACAGTTGTTCTTGCATTCTTGATGTAGTACTTTGTCTCAAGCTCGTAGTCATTGATTCCACTCATTGCATGTTTGGTTAATCCAAGTGGAGGTCTTTACTGATCCACGTGATAATAACATTATGCCATCTTTTGAGATCATCAACAAAAAATCTCTCGAGACATCCAAGATGGTTGGTATTATGTGATGTTGTGACTTTCGGACCGACATGCTCACATTCTCGATCATGATATCTTCTCATCAGTAGCTAAGCTTTCGTTGATTCATGATATTGGCAGAAGTAAGCACGGAGTGAAAATATCGAGTCATTGATGCACTAATCATGATTTCTTTCAATATGAATGTGTCAGTGTGAGCATGCGCATGCTATGGATCGATCGCCCATTCTCGGACAATGCAAACATCGGTGTACCGCATAAGACAAGTAGCAATAAAGCGCATGAAAGTGTCTTGATCACTTTCGCCGAATCAGGTACACGCCCACGAGTTACCCGCTGATCGCTAAGCACCGCTCGCGGATCGTAGGATTCCTAAGAATCTCCTCGACAGTGGTTTCAGAATTTGCTCTAGCCGCTTCAAACCGAACGCCTCAAAGAAGACAACATGAGTGAGTGAACCAAATAAATGAGATTCACCGATTGATGAAAAGAGATTTGAAAAGCAATCGTATTGCTCAATAGAAATTGTTTTTGCAATACAACGAAGGTTTTATTGAAAATCCATTATCAATCATAAACACCTTTTATTTTGAGAAATAGGCACACAGTAGATGTGCTAAAGAAAAGAGTTTTAAGCACAACAACCGGTTTTTCAAAGGTATCCGTCAATCCATAACCTGAACCAGAATTGATCCAAAAGATTGAATCTCTCCATTGTTTCGCCCGCTTGTCACATGGTTGATCTATTGGATAGATCTTACATGTCACCTACCAAGAGCTTGTTTGATGTTGGCTCGTAAGGCTTTCCATCTTCATTGTGAATATTTTTATTATATCACTCTGGATGTTCTCGCAATACCACAAGGATAATGCGTAGGACTCAAGATATAATCTTTCTTTCCACATTGTGTGAAACAAAGAGACTTCATTGAAGGTGTCTTAATGAGATTTATAGACGATCTCGTGGCACTAGACTCAATTTGTGCATATTTGGATCCTGATTCGAGACTGTGGAGAGGGTCTCCTTCTTCAATATCAACAATCTCTAAGAGAAAGTCGATAGATAATGCTCCCTGCGGAGAATGAAACAAGTCCTTTTAAGAGGAACTTGAGTGGTTTGGAAAGTTGAAGTGCGCCACCGGGTCCATGACGCCTTGTCTTCAATACCGATGTTACCATCAGTAGCATATGAATTGAACCCGTTTTCCGCCCTAAGGTTGAATAAATGGAGGGCTATTTGTTTTCACCCTTTTCTCATTCAATTCTATTTAATTCTTCAACCCTTCGCTTTACCGAGACTTCATAGCTAGAACCTTGTTGGGTTTATTCCAAAGCTAGCTCGCATCACCCACACTCTTCCCATATCTCATTTTTCTCCTTTTATCATCATACCTAAGAACTCTACACTAACTAGTGGATAGTCCTTAGGTAGATCCCTCCGTTCTCAAGGATCATGGGAACAAATACCTAACCTTATCATCCTTATATCACCATACATAAAGTAAAATTGGTTGGTCTATTTGGTATTGTTCATCTGCCATTTGGAACCAACTGAAAACCATTTGAAAATCAATCAGATACTTGTGATACATTATCAAAGCATTTTGTACCCGAATTGTTTTTGATATTTTTAGAATAAGAGCTCCCCCTCAACATGTGCATCAAATGTTTGAAATCGTTTTGCACACGGAGGTAAGAGAAAGAATTAACTTCTTTGAATTCCATTTTCTAAAAGATATCAACATCACTTCCCTAATCAAATCAAGAAGATTAAGCATTTTTAGGGAAGGATGAGGTTTTCAATGTTATGCTCCCCTCAATATGTGCCTCGAGGTTTGAAAAGAGTTTTGCACATACTAGAGAGAACCTGCACATTGAGATAAATGATCATGTTTCAAATCATTGTGGTTTAAGATAGATGCTCCCCCTCAACATGTGCATGGAAAATTTGAAATCGTTTGGCACATGTTGGAAGGAGAGCTTGTACAACCTTATAAAACCATTTACCGAATTATCAGTTTAAATCCAATTTAATTCACACATTCTCCCCGATCACAATTATCAAATCATTTGAGATTTGTGATCTCTTATAGATTTAAATTGATTTTGAAAGCTTTGGAGAATTGTGACTTGATTATGAAAGCGCTTTTAACCGATAAGGCTCGATTATGAGATTATAAACTCCATTGGTTAAACATGCATGATTATCTTTTGAAAACAATTGAATGCCAAATAACTTTTAATTTAATTGAAATCATTCTCCCCTCAATCAATGACATAGGTTGTTGATTGAGAGATAGATATTTTGACAAATAAGTCCTTATGATTATCAAAAATAGAGATCGAAGTTATTTTTCAAAGCAGCTAGTTTTCGCCAGATAAATGTTTATAGAATCGAGCATGGAATTTGAAAACATGGTAAACCATGACTCGCTCTCTTTCTTTGAATAGCGGTTACCTGAAATGACAATAAACCATTGTTTCTCTTTCTCCCAAAAATATTTTTTGATTTTTTTTTAATTCGAACAACATCTAAAGTCCGTGTCATTCTTTGAATGACAAAGACAAAGACCGTGATTTAATCGAACCGAGAAAACATGACAAATTGACAATATTTTTTGAAGATTTTCAAGTTTTTCAATTTTTTTTTTTTTTTTTTAAAAAAATTTATAATTTTGTATTTTGTTTTTCAAAAATATTTACAAGAGATAGATGACATAGACCTTTACTCCTCGCCTTCTTCCCCGAAGACATTTGAGTGTTTCTGGTTGAAAGCTTTTCAAGCCTAGTCGAGGAAGTATGAACTCAAAACGTTCTCTTGGAAGAGCTTTAGTGAAGATGTTCGCTAACCGATATTCGCCTCACAAAATAGAGTTCTACCACACCCGTTTCCACTTGTTCCCCGATGAAATGATGTCAATGTCATATGCTTTGCTCTTGAGTTTTGTACGTTGTTGCATGAGAGAGCAATAGCACTTTTATTATCACAAAGATGTAGGGATTTTGTTGAATTCAAAGCCATAGTCAGATAATTGAGATCTCATCCATAAGATTTGAGCACAACATGATGACATGATTATGTATTCAGCCTCTCACAGAGGAAATAGAAGTACTCATTTGTTTCTTTGAAGACCAGCTCACAAGCTTATCACCCAAAATCGGAGCACCTCCGTGACGATTTCATTTAAAGTATCTTGACATCCTCGCATGATCAAGGATTCAGATAGGTCGTTAGTGACATACCGGTGTCCTCGGGTACCAAAGTCCCATTGATGGTTCCTTGAGATAACGAAAGACCCGCTTAACCGCTTGGTGCTTTTAGTAGGCTTAGCCTCGGTATCTATACACATGCAAACAATAACAAGATATTGGTCTACTAGCAAAGGAGGTACATCGTGATCCAATCATACTCACGATATTTAGTTTGGTCAATCATGATCCCTAAGTGGTCCTCATCTAGTTTGGTTCGATCAATCATGGGAGTGTCAACAGGTCACTTGAATCAAATCCAAATTTCTTTAAGATCTCAAGAGTATATTTAGATTGATTTATAAAATGCCTCCGGGACTTTGTGAAATTTGTAATCCCAAGAAAATGACATTTGTCCCATCATTGACATTTGAAATTTTGAACTCATTTCATTTGAATAACGATCACATTCCATTGGCCTGGGCGAAAAATAATATCATCAACATAAATTTGAACATGAATTAAGTGTTTGCACCGACTTTCTCGGGTGAATAAAGTAGGATCAACTGCTTCCTTTCTTTGAATCCAGAGATAGAAGAAACTTTGACAACAGATCATACCATGCTCTAGGAGCTTGCTTCCAAACCATATAGGGCCTTTTCAAGTGATAAACATGAGTAGGATGCTCAATTCACAAAACTCCTCGGGCCGGCCGACGAAACCACTTCTTTCGCATCTCCATTAAGAAATGCTGCTTTCACGCCCATCCGACAAACAACCATGTTCTTGCTAGCAAAGATTTGCCAAGAAGATTCCGACGCCTCGATACGCAGCAACTGGGCAAAAGATTCCTCAAAGTCTATACCTTCTGACGTATAACCTTTAGCTACTAACCTAGCCTTATTTTTCAAAACATCACCATGCTCATCAAGCTTCACTTTAAAGATCCACTTAAGAGCAATGATCATAGCACAACTGAGCCGTTACTAATTCCCATACATCTAATCGATCAAACTCATGAATTTCATCTTGCATGG
>OU343220.1:4842536-4897022 GCA_910596185.1 Chrysanthemum makinoi
TATTTTCGTGGTATAAAAACTATAAAATCTGTAAGATATTGGATTTCACAAACACACTAAACCATAATCACAAGAGGCGTACAAGGAGGTTTTAGAGAGAGAAAGTTAGAGGTTAAGGGAACTTAGTGAGAGAAAGAAAAATCTTATTATGAGCTCCAACTCTCTACCTTGGAAGGTAGAGAGTATTTATAGTCTTACAATAAGCATGCACACAGGGCGTGGATCGGGCATACAGTGGGTAAAGATCCGTCCGTCCTCCACGGTGTTACTAAACTAAATACTACTTAACATAAAGTACTATGACTACGAGCTTTCTAACGATTACATATACTTGAGGTGACCGACTCTTTAATACATGGAATTTCTAATTCCTAACAATCTCCCCTAAGGGAGGTCACCTCAAACATATACTAAAATGACATTGAATACAATCGGATATTACATTAACAATTGATCTTGCATTCTTGATGTAGTACTTGCTCTGAAGCTCGTAGTCATTGATTCCACTCATTGCATGTTTGGTTAATCTAAGTGGAGGTCTTTTACTGATCCACGTGATAATAATGTTGAGCCGACTTTTGAGATCATCAACAAATAGAAAATCTCTGATACATCCATTGTGGTGTTGGTATTATGTGATGTTGTGACTTTCGGACCGACATGCTCACATTATGGATCATGATATCTTCTCATCAGAGTAGCGGAAGCTTTCGTTGATTCATGATATTGGCGGCGTAGCGAAGCATGGAGTTAGAATATCAGAGTCATTGATGCACCAATCATGATTTCTTTTGATATGAATGTGTTGTGTGAGCATGCGGCTATGGATTGACGCTCCATTACGATCGGTACGCAAGCGTCGGGTGTACACATAAGACAATTAGCAATAAAGCGCCGCGAAAGTGTCTTTGATCACTTCGATGAATTGAGGTACACGGCCCGGTTCCCGTTGATCGATACAAATCTTACTGTGATCGGTATAATTCGAAGAATTTCCTTGGACGAGGGTTTGCATTTGCTCTAGCTGTTCTCAAACGAACGTCTCAAAGACAGACAACCGAGTGAGTGAACGGCGAATTTAAGTCAGCGATTGATGAAAAGAGATTTGAAAAACAATCGTGTATTGCTCAATAGAAATTGTTTTGCAATATAACGAAGGTTTTAATGAAAATCAATTATCAATCATAAAACACCTTTTGATTTGAAAAGTTAGTACGGTCGGCGTGCTAATGAAAAGAGTTTTAAAGCACAAAGACTGGTTTTTCAAAGGTATCCGTCAATCCATAACTTTGAACGGGATTGATTCAAAAGATTGAATAAGCCCCATTGTTTGTTCGGTTGTCACATGGTTGATCTGTATAATAGATCTCACATGCCACCTACCAGGAGCTTGTTAGATGTTGGCTCGAGAAGGCTTTCCATCTTCATTGTGAATTGTAAACACATCACTTTCGGATGTTACGGCAATACCACAAGGATAATCGTATCTCTCTTTCCACATTGTGTGCAGAGAGAGTCTTCATTGAGTCCTAATGAGATTTATTGATGATCTCAGACTCATTTGTGCATATTTGGATTCCTATATAGGAGACTAGGGAGAGGGTCTCCTTCTTCAATATCAACAATCTCTAAGAGAAAGTCGATAGATAATGTAGGTTCCCGGTGAGAATGAAACAAGCCCTTTTAAGAGGAACTTGAGTGGTTTGGGAAGTTTAGTGCGGTCGTCCTTTGGGTCCATGGCGTCTTGTCTTCAATACCGATGTTACCATCGGTAGCATATGAATTGAACCGGTTTACGCCCTAAGGTTGAATAAATGGAGGGCTATTTGTTTTCACCCTTTTCTCATTCAATTCTTTTCATTCTTCAACCCCTTGATTGCTTACGAGACTTCATAGCAAGAACCTTGTTGGGTTTATTCGATTACTAGCTCATCTCGGTCCGCACTCTTCCCATATCTCATTTTTCTCCTTTTATCATCATACCTAAGAACTCTACACTAACTAGTGGATAGTCCTGGGTAGATCCCTCCGGTTCTGGCGGATCATGGGAACAAATACCTAACCTTATCATCCTTATATCACCATACATAAAGTAAAGTTGGTCGGTCTATTTGGTATTGTTCATATGCCATAGGAACCAATTGAAAACCATTTGAAAATCAATCCGGATACTTGTGATATATTATCAAAGCATTTTGTACTTGAATTGTTTTTGATATTTTTAGAAGAAGAACTCCCCTCAACATGTGAATCAAGTATTTGAAATAGTTTTCCACATGGAGGCAAGAGAAAGAATTAACTTCTTTGATTACCATTTTCTAAAAATATCAACATCACTTCCCTAATCGAATCAAGTAGATAAAGCATTTTGGGGAAGGATGAGGTTTTCATGATTTTGCTCCCCTCAATATGTGCCTCGAGGTTTGAAAAGAGTTTTGCACATACTAGAGGAAACCTGCACATTGAGATAAGTGATCACGTTTCAAATCATAGGTTTAAGATAGATGCTCCCCTCAACATGTGCATGGAAAATTTGAAATCGTTTGTCACATGTGGGAAGGAGAGCTTGTACATCCTTATAAAACCATTTACGAATTATCGGTTTAAATCCAATTTAAATCACACATTCTCCCCGATCACAATTATCAAATCATTTGAGATTTGTGATCTCTTATAGATTTAAATTGATTTTGAAAGCTTTTAAGGAGAATTGTGACTTGATTATGAAAGCGTTTTAACTGATAAGGATCGGTTTTGAGACTTTTAAACTCCATTGGTTTAACATGCATGATTATCTTTTGAAAACAATTGAATGCCAAATAACTTTTTAATTTAATTGAAATCATTCTCCCCTCAATCAATGACATAGGTTGTTGATTGAGAGATAGATATTTTGACAAATAAGTCGAGATGATTATCAAAAATAGAGTCCGAGTTATTTTTCAAAGCAGTTAGTTTTCATGAGATAAATGTTTAAAGAATCGAGCATGGAATTTTGAAAATATGATAAACTATGGCTCTGTTCTTTCTTTGAAAGCGGGTTCTTGCACGAAATGACAATAAACCATTGTTTCTCTTTCTCTTTTATTTTTTATTTTATTTATTTATTTTTTTTAAACATTCGAACAACATCTAAAGTCCCGTGTCATTCTTTGAATGACAGCACAAAGACCGTAGATATTAATCGAACCGAGAAAAACATGACAAATTGACAATATTTTTTGAAGATTTTTCGAATTTTTTTCAGATTTTTATGGATTTTGAAAGTTTTATAATTTTGTATTTTGTTTTGCGAATAAATATTTACAAGAGATAGATGAAGATAGACCTTTACTCCTCGTCTTCTTCACGAAGGCGTTTGAGTGTTTCTGGTTGAAGGCTTTTCAAGCCAAGTCGTGGAAGAATAAACTCAAAGCGTTCTCTTGGAAGAGCTTTGGTGAAGATGTACGCTAAGCGATATTGAGACCTCACAAAATAGAGTTCCACCACACCTTTTTCCACTTGTTCCCCGATGAAATGATGTCGAATGTCGATATGCTTTGCTCTTGAGTGTTGAGCGTTGTTGCATGAGAGAGCAATAGCACTTTTATTATCACGATCTGAGAGGATTTTGTTGAATTCAAAGCCATAGTAAGATAATTGAGATCTCATCCATAAGATTTGAGCACAACAAGATGACATGGCTATGTATTCAACCTCTGTAGAGGAAATAGAAGTACTCATTTGCTTCTTTGAAGACCAACTCACAAGCTTATCACCCAAAGCGAGCACCTCGGATGTGCTTGGCGAGTATCTTGACACCTGCATGATCGGCATCTGCATAGGCAATTAGTGACATACCGGTGTCCTTCGGGTACCAAAGTCCCATATTGATGGTTCCTTGGAGATACCGAAAGACCCGTTTAACGCTTCAAGGTGCTTTTTAGTAGGCTTAGCACGGTATCTAGCACACATGCAAACGGCGAACAAGATATGCGGTCTACTAGCGGTGAGGTACATCAGGGACCCAATCATACTACGATATTTCGTTTGGTCAATCATGATCCATGAGTGGTCCTCATCTAGTTTGGTTCGATCAATCATGGGAGTGTCAACGGGGTCACTTGAATCAAATCCAAATTTCTTTAAGATCTCATTTGCATATTTAGATTGATTTATGAAAATGCCTCAGGGACTTTGTGAAATTTGTAATCCCAAGAAAAATGACATTTGTCCCATCATTGACATTTGAAATTTTGAACTCATTTCATTTGAAAAGATCACATTCATTGGGGCCAGTCGAGGCAAAAATGATATCATCAACATAAATTTGAACATGAATTAAATGTTTGCACGACTTCACGGTGAACAATGTTGGATCAAGCTGCTCCTTTGCTTTGAATCCGGTAGATATAAGAAACTTTGATAGCGTATCATACCATGCCCTTGGAGCTTGCTTTAAACCATAAAGAGCCTTCTTCAAGCGATAAACGTGAGTAGGATGCTCTTGGATTCACAAATCCTTCGGTTGGTGACGTAGGCGACTTCTTTAAGATCTCCGTTCGAAATGCCGTCTTACATCCATCGATAGACTACCATGTTCTTACTTGCGGCATTAGCCAAAAAGATTCTATTGCCTCGATTCGAGCGGGGCAAAAGATTCTTCAAATTCAATACCCTCCTCTTGGCGGTATCCTTTAGCAACTAATCGAGCCTTGTTCTTCAACACATCACCATGCTCATCAAGTTTCACTTTGAAGATCCATTTTAGAGCAATAATCATAGCACAATCTGGGCGGTACTAACTCCCATAAATTAAGTCGATCAAACTCATGAATTTCTTCTTGCATGGCATTGAACCAGTAATCTTCATTCATGGCGGTTTTAACATCTTTTGGTTCGATCTTAGAGTACGGAGTTGAAGAAGCACCATAAGGCATCGGTTGCAAGTTGTTTCCGTGTTGGATCTTGGGCGAGAGGATTTCCAATGATGTTGTCTAATGGATGATCGTGAGTCCATTTTCCGAGGTGTTCATGTGGTAGTTGTTGAGGGAAGTAGCGAGTCGATGTCTCACGAAGAAGATGGTTCTGATGAAGATTCAGGAGCAAATATGTTTTCAAATGGAGCATCTTTGGGAGTAGCAAAGGGATTAACTTCATCATTGATGCTAGAAACAGTTCCATGATGTACATTTGAAGAATGATGATTTGTTGATGAGGCGAAGGATCGGCAGTGCTTCTTGACTTAATGATATTGAGGCGAGGATTGACTTCATTCACGGGAATATGAGCGACCTCTGTTGTAGGAATAGACACCTCATTAGTACTTGGATCATAAAGTTCATCAAACATAGGATCAAACAATTTCTTTAAATCATCTTGAGATGGAGGTACATATGGAGTTTCTTGAGAAGAGTTTGGAACAAGGGATGAACCAATGGGACTTTTTGAAGTGCGGGTTAGGCTGGATTGTCGGGAGCCATTTGACGGTCGACTCATCAAGCGTAGCGTGAATTGTTTCCATGATGTTTCGGGTTCTTTTGTTGTAGATTCGGTATCCCTTTTTGTTTGGTGCATACCCTACAAATACTCCAATGTGTGCTTTAGCTCTAAGTTTGCCTAAGTCTTGACCCTCATTAGTTGGATAACACAATGCACCAAACACACGAAGGAAAGAGATTAGGTTTTACATTTGTGGACAAGTTCATATGGAGTTTTTCCATGAGCGATGTGAATCGGGGAGCGATTTTGTGTGTAGCATGCGGTGGCAATAGCTTGAGTCCAGAGAAACATTGGAACTTTTGAGTAAATCAGCATTGTTCTAGCGGCTTCTACAAGAGTTCGATTTAGTCTTTCAACTACACCGTTCCGTTGAGGAGTTCGTGGAACACTTCTTTGATGGCTGATTCCAATGCTTTCATAAAATTCACTAAGTTGTTTGTTAACAAACTTCGGTTCCATTATGCGTTCGGATAATTACGGCCGTTTTGTTAAGTCGAACCTGCGGTTTGTTTGATGAGTTTGATGATGATATCAGGAGTTTCATCCTTTGTCCTTAAGAACTTGACCCAAGTGAATCTAGAGTAATCATCAACCACAACTAACACATATTTCTTCCCAAAGATATTATGCACTCTCATTGGTCCACATAAATCCATATGAATTGTATGAAGAACTTATGGCGAGTTAGTAGGTTTGGATTTATGGGCATACTTCTTGCTTTTTCCCAATTGACATCCTGAACAAAGATGATCCTTTTCATACTTTAGTCGAGGTAAACCTACAACTAAGTCCTTTGTGGAGAGATCATTGATGGTGCCGAAGTTCAAGTGATTGAGACGACGATGCCATAACCATGACTTTGTTTTGAAGCCTTTGACAACAAACAAATTGGAGAAGACTTCATCATATCTTCGATAGAGATGGTGTAAAGATTTGAACCACGAGTTCCTCTTAAAAGTTCCTTACCATCAAGTTCTCTAACAAAACAAGTATGTTTTCGGAAGGCTACTTCTAGATGAGAATCCGAGAATTGACCAGAGAGAGCAGTTATGACCAAGACCTTAAACATAGTATACTCTAGAGATAACACTATCACCAACAACATAATCACCATAACCCATAATTGCACGAAATGATCATTACCGAATCTAAGCTGTCCGATGAATTTGCTCACGAAGTTCATGAGCAGCGACGGTCTCCAGGTCATATGCTTGGAGCGGCTGAGTCCGGGTACCACGAGCGATTTGAGCGATCTGCGGTTGAACCTGAGACAAGAATGGATAAGCGGATAATTGGGATCCCCATGCAAGAATGGGTTCCACTTGGTTAGTAATGATGGTGGAACACCCACATCGAAATAGAAACATCCATATCGAGTAGAAGCAATGGAATCATTGGGAATAGATGCAATCTTTGGTGTATGTATTTGACCTATTCAAAGTATGTTCACTTCTTAAGGGAATAGTTCTACCGGTAGGCATCCATTTTCTAGTGGGCATAATCTTAGCAGTTTGAGAACAAAGCTGATTATTCTTATGGCCAAAAGGTATCCAATAATAACCTATCTTTATAAAAGTTCTTCTGTGGGTTTCCACTTTGTTTTCTAACAATCTTTCATTTTTGCCTTTTTGCCTTCTTTGCACGATTATTAGCGTTAACAATTTTAACCGGGCATTTGACAGCATTAGACAAAGCATTCACACCACATTCATGATTAGCAGCGAGAATTCAAGCGGACATCATTACAAGGTTTGCAAATAGTATCGAATTGAATTAATTACTGATGCGCCTAAGGCTAATACTTGAATCAACACGATTCGTTTTATTCAACTCAAGCTTAAAGTTCCTAGATTGGTCTTCTACTCTCTTCCAATGCACATTCTTAGCTTGCGAGGTCCTATCATTCCTTGTATTGTCTTGAGACTTTGACACCTTTCGCTTTAATGTCATTGATTACTCTTGTACAGGGAATTATGGGAACATTAGTTGGTTGATCTACTTTTGCATTCTGAACTTGAGGCGTGCAAGGATCTATACTAGAAGGCACATTAGTGTATACTTTCTTAAGAGTGTGATTTGAGCTATTTGAACACACTAAAGTTCACTTTCTTAGCACTAACATATCCGGAATCGAACTACTTGAAGAACACATTTGTTTACTTTCTTAAGGCTGGGCATAGAGCGGATTTCATGCTTGGCACTAGGCATAGAACAAGGCATCACAGCTTTGCCTTTTGCACCTAAGGTTAAGGATTTGGGACATGTTGCAATTACACATTCTAGCTGCTCTTGAGATCGTTTGGCCTGGAGGCAAGCAAACCTAATTTCACTATCAAGAGGTTTGTTAATGAAATCCTCTTCGACAATCTCACGGAGACATTCTAGACTATCCTTAAGGTGAGCACATTAGTCATGAAAAGCATGTTCATTATTCCTAAGATGAGGAGGAATATATTTAACTATCATAGTGTATTTGCAATCTAAGGGTGACTTTGAGACAACATTCTTATTGAAAACAAGTGGTAGTTTCCCATTTCCATGACTTCTCAGATTCTCAATTTCCTTTTGTAAAGGCGTTATTTTTTCGTTGTTTTGGTCACGGGTGACTTTTATTGAATCATATAACTCTTTAAAATGTCGTTTAACTTTTCATTTTCTTCTAGAAAACTCTCGTTTTCCTTTTGTAAGGCATTAACTAAGTTTTGAAGATGAAAAGTTTGAGAATTCGGAGAATCTAAAGGAGGAGGCATTTGGGAGCCTTTCATATTGTTCTTTTGACCCTTTAATTGAGAGATTTGGGCTTTCAACTTTATGATCGTGTTGCAATGAGCTTGAATCATTCATCACGTTTGTTAATTTGAAAAGCGCATCAAACTCTGGAGCATCTTAGGATGTCTTGATATTTGAAGTTTTGACATTTTCTTTAAGATGTTGATATTTTAGTTGTAAATTAAAATGCTCGGCCTCTAGTTTAGAAAAATGTTTAACCAAATTGTCGTGATCATCCAGTTCAATTTTCTCGATTAGTTTAGAATTAGTTTTTTCAAGCTCAATGACACGATCATGGGAGACTTTCGAGAACCTGAGATAATTCATGAAATTGAGAAGCATTAATAGAACAATTTGTAGCGGTGAAAAACACATCTTGAGCAATACATTCAGAAATCATATTCTCATTCAGTGTATGCAAGTTCTTCCTTTCAATCTCATTATATTTTAATGCTCGCTCATAGTCACTAACCTCAACTATCATAGCATCAAATTCCTTTTCCATTTCTTTAATATCTGAATTCATTCCCTTTTTAAGACTCTCAAAGTGATCTTTTAGTTGTTTAAAGAAAGGCATGACTTCGGTTAAATAACATTCTTTAGTTTGCTCAAAACCTCTTTCTCCTTCGTTATACCGATTGGGTGTGATCCTTTTCTTACAAGTTTTCTCAAAATCAACAAATAGTTGAAAGATAACATATTGGCTGATTAAGGTCTTGCTTTTAGTGGCAATTGTTCTAGGAACTAGATGCATTGGTGTATTTGGAGGATACACAGACGCTCTAGGCATTTTCCAAAGGGGGTTGGTTTCAACAATATTTTCGACTTTACGCTTATCTAAATCCATTTTCGAGACACTTGTTGGGAGTTAACAATGTCTGAGGCTTAAACTTGTTTAAGGCAATCCAATTCTCCTTTTGTAATCATGGGGTGTGATGATTACTTTCTTTTCTTTACATTTTGGATCATCTAGTTTCTTGTTTAACTTTTCCTAGTGATTTCATCGATTTCTTATCTTCCTCTGTGCACTCAGCGCAACTAGGCTTTTGTCTAGGTTTAAGGATTTCCTTGCCATCATAAAGAACCTTATGAGCATTTCTAGCCTTTTAATGACCTCTGGATTTGGTTCCTCAACAAGGGGAATGCTATGCTTATAGCTTAGGACTCTATGCTTAGTGATCATGTGAGCAGTCTGAATGGTGTTTCCTTATACGTACAACTTATTTTCAAGCTTGTTTTCAAGGTTTTTAGATTAGAAAAATCATTCAAAAGTTTTGATTCCTTAGCATTAAATTCTTGCTTAAGCATTTTAACATTTTCTTGAAGTTCTTGTTTTTGCTTAGCGGTTTTTGAAAGTTTTTCTTGTAAGGAGTTTAACACTTGTTTTAATACTTTTTCTCTAAACCTACTTTTCTAATAGTTGTACACATTTGGTCATCCATTTCCTGCTCACGGGTGGTCAACTCAAATTTAGCACGTTGTTCATAAATAGCAACACGTTCTTTATAGGCATTTAGTTGAAATCTGAGATAACGGCATCATCAGGGGCACATGCGGTGTATTCATCAAAACATAGTCATTGTTGGCGAGAAGATGCATCACTTGAAACAATTTCACTTTCACTTTGTTTCACATATTGATCATATGGGACAACATTGATATTACCCATGTTTTCAATATTTGATTCAATAGTTTGATTGATTGTACTTTGTCATGCATCTTTTGTACATCGGCATCATCGTATAGTTTTAATACCTCTGAGATGAGTTTGTCTTTGGATGGGCCGGCTTGTGGTGAAGAAGAGACCTTGGGAGAAACCATTGGAGAAATGCTAGCCATAAAAATTGTGTGTCGAATAGGTCCATCATCCACATCAGTCGTATGCATCACAATCAGCTGACTTGAAAGGCATTCGATGATTGTGACCTATCTTCTTGAATTGGTCGCTCATCCACATCGCATCATAGGTCTTGGCATTGCCCTCGGCGAAACAATAAATCCTCTTCATCCAAGCGGCACCATTATCACGAGCTTGTGCAAGCGGCATCTTATCTCTGACGGCATTCGTGGGCGTTTGGAGATGTGCAGCTTCTTGCAATGTGTCCCTCACCACCACAGTTATAGCATTTGATCGGCTTAGTTTGACCTTGATTTCCATTCCTGTTCCTCGATTACGATTACCAACATAACCTCTACCGACTCCACCTCTTCCTTGATCATCTGTCTTTCACGAACTTGTTGCACAACAATTTTCCCATCTCGAAAGGTTAGCTTGATTGTGTGAGTTAGAAGCTGTTCTGAGGTTGTTGTTGGTTTGTGGGAGAGAATTCATGTTTTGACTAATCGGAAGAGCTAGTTGATTAATGAAGTTACCCAGCGTGTGCATCGGCATCAGCTTGTTTGAACATTGGATCGGGAATGAGTTTGTGAGTTCCATCACCCATGGGTATAACTTGTGAAGCTTTAGTGGTAATCCCAATGTTTGAGTAGAAGGCGGTTGAATCATTTGATGAGCTTGTCTCTCCTGGATTTGTTTTGAATTGTTCAAGAATCCTCTTTTCAAACATGGCATGTCTCTCATTCGGAAGAAGGAAGGCATAGAGTTGCTCATAGTTTGTATTCTTCAATCCTTTAGTGAGCTTCACAAAAGTAACAAATTTGTGCCATTTGGGATTCATGTTGTTTACAAATTTTGAGTTCAACTGAATGTTAGGCATAGTCATTCTGATGTTCCTCATGTCATTCACCAACTTATGAAATCTCACATAGTACTCATAGACACTTTCATCTGGTTTCATCTTGAAGTGCTCAAATTCATCATAGAGTTTGTGATTCTCGGTCTTCATACGTTAGCTTCGAGAACCGAGAAGAAGCATCTTGACATTATCCCATCTGACTTTTGCCTCGGTGTTGTGATTGATAAGCTTGTAGATGTCCTTTGGTAGACCTTGCGATTATAATGTTGGAAGCTTCGGATATCTTCATCGAATCTCTTTTTCTCCTTATCATCAAGCTCATTCATACATCTTTGGTCGTCCATTCCGTAAATCAAAGTTCCATCTTGGTGTATCAAGTATATCTCTAGTAGTTTCAATTCGGTAAGGTCCTTCATCAATGGATTTGAGAATGTTAACCCCATTTTCTTTTCAAGGCAGTACAATCGATTCGTTGAGCCCAAGAGTCATAGTCGGTTCATCAAGCATGGGTGGGCGAGTATGCGAACCGGTACGCTTGAACATCCTCGGCAACAGTGGAGATGATTGTAGGAACGTTGGTAGACATGATGACAAGTTAAGCGAGATTTTATAACTCTATGATTAAACCGGGAAATAGATTCTTTCACGGGATTTTACTAAATCAAGAAAAACCGTATTTAAAAAATCACTCAAGTAAGCTAGGAAAATTGTGAACCAAATTAAGCTAAGTGCTAAATTAAGCTAAAGTTCAAGTGGTTATGTAACAACTTCGCTACAATCCAAGTAAGCTAACAAAATTTTGGCAGACAATTAGCTAAGCACCAAGTTAAGCTAAATATTCAAGTAAGCTAAATAGCAACTTCGCTAGGTACCAACTTCGCTAACACCAAATTAAGCTAACAATATAAAGTACAAATCGCTAACTTCCACCAAGTAAGCTACCGTAGTGGAGATTCCACAACTTGTACTTTTTGTCGGCTTGTCTCACTAGGCAAGTCGCTAGGCCTAAGTTAAGCTAACTCCATGCTGCAACTAAGCTACAAAATGTAAAGCAAGTAAAGCTAGCAAGAAAAGCTATCAGTAGATCAAGTTAAGCTAGCTAGAAAACTTCACAAACACCACTTTTCAATCCAAAACAACCCAACCAAGATGATTCAAGCTTACCAAATGAAAACCTAAACACTTGTGATGATTCTAAACACAAAAGTACTAACAAAATCCAAGCTTTAACAAAAGAAATCAACCAAATGATGCAAAAACCACTAAACTTTTTCAAACTCAAAACCACCTAAAACCACTAGAAATCCAAAGATGTGTAAGATATGATCTAACCATGGCTCTTGATACCAATTGTTGGATATTGGATTTCACATACACATCAAACCATAACACAAAGTAGGCGTATAAGTGGAATTCTAGAGAGAAAAGTTAGAGGTTTAGGGAACTTTAGTGAGAGAAAGAAAATTCTTATTATGAGCTCCAACTCTCTACCTTGAAAGGTAGAGAGTATTTATAGTCTTACAATAAAAGCATACACAACGGGTACGTGGATCGGGCATACAGTGGGTAAATACCCGTCCGTCCTCCACGGTGTTACTAAACTAAATACTACTTAACATAAAAGTACTATGACTACGAGCTTTCTAACGATTACATATACTTGAGGTGACCGACTGTTTAATACCGGGAATTTCTAATTCCTAACAAATACATTGAATGTAGTTGGGTACAACCCAAAGCCCATAACCCATGGATCTTGACCCATAACCCATTGCATGATATCATGTTTATATCACATATGGATAATAACCATAACCCATGGATTAACCCATACCCAAGTGACTAAGTGCATTGCACTCGAAGATACATTGTATCTAGCCAAAGATCCATGGTTCAACCCATGACCCATAACCAAAATACCCATGGGTAAAGAGGAGCGTTCCACGGATCCCTAGCTTTGTGCTAGCGGATCCCAGTGGAAGGATCCAGAACGATAGGATTTTCCTCTATAAATAGTGAGCCATTTTTTCATTATTCATCATCCCTTTCTAACACACTTTCCCCCCTGAGTTAAAACTCACTAACCTTAGATCCAAGAGATCTATGTTTGTAGTTTTGTTTTTGTGTGATCTTTTAGGTTCCTCTTAAAGGCAAGATCACCACCTTTGAAGTCAAGCAAGCTCAAGTCCATGAGTTGCCATGCTTCCTCATCATCAAGGCTCTTGAGAGTCTTCTTGTTGATGATTCCTTTCGTTTCTCAAAGAAGTGTAGTGTTGAAGACATTAGTGAAAGATGTCTCAAGTGTTAAGACGAAGATATTAGTGAAGGGTATATATCTTCTATAGCGTAAGCACTTGTGGTAGGTGCTTAGAAGTCAAGACAAAGAAGCATTAGTGAAATATGCTTAGAATTCAAGACAAAGAAGCATTAGTGAAAGATGCTTAGAAGTGAAGACACAAGACATTAGTGAAAGGTGTCTTGTAGATCTAGTCAAAGGCATTAGTGAAAGGTGCCTTAGATGTACATTCGATATGGTGTGTTTCGATGTACAAGATAGACTAGTATTAGATCCAAGGATATTGATATCCTTGATGATGTTGTAAAGGAGTAGATCGCCTTTGGGATTAGTCGTTGGTGTAGTGTGGTAGTAGTTCCTCCATTGCAATGGAACTAGGTGCTTAGCCTAGTACCTAATAAAGGGTAGGCGACGTTGTGAAGGTGTAGTTCACCTTGGAGTGAAAGAACTAGGTACTTAGCCTAGTACCTTATAAAGGGTAGGCGACGTTGTGTAGGTGTGGTTCACCTTGGAGTGAAAGAACCCGATGGTTAGCCTAGCATCGGAAAAAGGGTAGGCGACGTTGTGAAGGCTTCTACGCCATAAGGAGATTGGTGTAGTGATTACGAACTCTCAAGTAGGTGACTCGGGGAGTGGAGTAGGGCAAGGAAGGCGTCCTTGTAGTAGAACCACTATAAATACTCGTGTTGTGGTTTTGTGCTTCTTACTCTTATCTTTTCATTACTTACTTTTATATGCTTGTTTATCAACATCCAACACACACATCCAAATAGATTGTCATAAGTCAATCTAAATAGATTAAAAGGAAGTTTTAATTGGCAAAACTATTCAACCCCACCCCCTTATAGTTTTCCACAATTGGCATCAGAGCTTCGTTTCCAAGTTTCTTGAAGTATATTGTACTTTAAAAACTTGATACGATCCATAGTTAATTGAAAACTACAAAGAAGGTTTTTCATAAAACAAACACCATGTCTTTTAAAGCTATATGTTTGGATGTTGATTTGATAACAACAGTTTTCTTATTTACCTTTTTCATTTAATTGCACTAATCTTTTGTGTCATGTTGATTAGTCAAAGCTCATACCCACCAAGCTTTAGGAATTAAACGGTAACAAGAATACCTTCCTTAAGAAGGTATCTTAATCGCAAAGGAGTAGGAATCGTCTAAGTGACATTTGTTGTGTCATTTGTAAAGACATTCCTAAGTGCGCTAGAGGTATGATTTTCCTTTTATTTTTCTTGATAATTAAGTATACCTATTTAGGTATTTATATGAATATTTTTTTTTGTGCTTTTACATGTTTTACATGAAGCTTCATTAGGAAGCCTTTTTCTCACATGCGTGTTTTACTTCTCTTCTAAAACTTATGTTTTGTCTGTTTTTAAATCCAATAATAAAACAAAACACGAATTTCAAAAATTCCTCCTTCCCTATAAAACTCCACCGTCGACCACTCTACCAAACCCTCACTTTTTCAAATCCTCCAATTTCAAAATTTTCTCTTATTCAAAACTTCATCTTCCTCCTCATTTCATCTCAACCGAAACCAAGAAGATCCGTCATCAACATGGTTTACATCGCACTCGTGCTCATAGCCCTAACACTCATCGCACTTGTGTTCCCTATGATGAAGTTCACATATGGAGACATTTACTTTGTGTTGTTAATCTACATTGGGATCATATACCCAATCCTTTGTATCATCCTTAGTATTGAAATGCAATATTATTAATAATCTAGTTTATCTAGGTTATTTTTATCATAATGTGTTTGTCACTTATTTTGATTTATATGTTTTATATTCTTTCGTGATACATTAGAAGTCATGTATGCATGCTAAAACAAAATGTAGGATAAAACATATTTCGTGGTATAAAAATTGTAAAACCTATGTTTTTATCAAAATATGTTTATGTTACTACTGAGATCCACGGATCGGAAGTTATACTAGCGGATCCCTTTTGTAAAAGCAGTGGGATCCGTCCTCTTGGAAAAAGTCTTCATGCAAGATTAAAAACCAATATCTTTCTAAATGTAATAATCCACTAGAAAGTCAAAACCTTGAGAATGTTAAAGTGTTAAATACCATTGTTAATAAAATCTAGTAAAAACATTAGATTATCATAGGTTGACCACAAACATCTCCTTTTATTAACTTATCATTTTTATTGGTTCAACTATGGCCATGAATATGAGTTTGATTTTTCACTCACTAGCGTCTACACTCCAAACATCTCTCTGAACCCAACACACGGCAATCATGTCCGTGGTTCAATAATCTCGAAAACCGTCACTTCCACGAAGGGCGTATTATAGACACCTCTCTACAATTCGAAGAAGGTATCAATACCTCCTTCAGAGCCATAGGACTAGAATGCCTTCTTGAAATCAGCGAGAAGATATGTCCAAGGTTCATAATGGAATTCTTCCGTCAAGTCGAACTCGTTAAGTAGCGAGGATCGCTCTCTATCTCTTTGGTTTTATATCGAAAACCAAAAGTTTACTTTAACCCTTGGGCATTTTGCTCACATCCTCCGGATTCCAAATCATGGACAATGTGCCTTTACGGAAGATTGGTCTCTTGATTCTCTCTTCAACTTTCATGAAGAAAATAGTCCATATTGTTCACACATACCCTCTCAGGAAGATTTAAATCGCATAATATGCAAACCTCGACCATATTACTCCGATCAAACATTATCTTTACAAGGGATATCCGAGAAGAGTACAAGCCTCTTGCACTCATCCTCACGTAAAATGTTTGGAGTCTTAGGGGAAATCGAGCAATCCTTCCCGCTTGTTGTGCTCACATGTTGTACTGTTTGCTAACACAACAACCATACAATCTCGCCTACTTCTTCATAAGGCGAATTGCAAATCTTCAAGGCTCCAAGAATAAACTCATCCCTTATGGAATGTTCTTGACACGCCTCTATCATAATGTTATGCACTTCCATCCTCAATTTCAAAGTCCGTTTACGTACTTGTGAACAAGATGATGGAACCGCTAAACATATCTCTCATGAAGACTTTCTTCATCTTGATTCCTGACCAACACTCATCAATCATATAATGATCCTTCTAGCGAAAACACTCAAGGAAACTAATAGTATTCCAAAATAGGATCAAATCTCTTGTACTCGTGCTTTATCAATGTAATCCAATTTCCTTCATGAAATAAAACATCTTACACTTGATATCTTAGTATTAGAACTCTTTTTAGATTGTCCTTGAGATATAATGCATTGTCAAGATCATTGCATACCTTTAGTAAAGGTCTGTGAGCGATGGGCGGATCCCAAGATTGTACTAGGCGGATCCCTACTCTTGAGGCAGTGGGATCCGACAAGCGAGAAAATGCAATTGCAAAGCATTATATTTCAAACATATCCTTAGAACACCTCACACACTAAGCTTAACATAGTGTCTTAAGGCAAAATTAAGTCCTTATCAATATAGGTTGATCTTTCCTACTCATACATAACTCACCTAGATCACACTCTAAGATGACTATAGATCTACCATTTCGTCCTTAATCCATTATTCTTCCGCTCTTAAACTCACACTTCATTTTTTTTATCTCTCCCATCTAGCCTTAGAGATCTTTCAATTATGGCAAAATTGATCATTAATCATCCTCACCTCAAAATTGATCAAAGTTGATCAAAATCTAGTTTTCTAATCTCAAAGCTTCTAGGATATTTTCCAAAACACTATCCTAAAACACAACCTGATCTCTAGGATCATTTAGCTTCAATTGACACTCTAAATCTTTAGTGTCATCCTTGCTCACCCATTGGTACTCTTGAAAGTTCCAAATCCTTCCATAAATAACAATCATTAGCTACATCATTCATTACCTTCAAGCACTCAAGCACCCATTCATTTAAAACACTTAAGAGGACTGAAACACTCAAGATGATATAGGTTTTAGATCTTAGAAACATCATTCCATCCTTTCATAAGCTGCTTGAAAGCGGATCCTAGGATTAGCCTAGGCGGATCCCTTTGAGGAAGGAACCGTGGGATCCGGATGACAATTTATGTCAAATCTTTCAAAAACAATCATTTCAACTCATCTTCATAACTCAAACACTCCATCTCATCTTAAATGAGTTCCTAGATCAGTCCAACCTCTGAAGTTGACTCTTGTGCATGTCAATCATCACATTCCAATGAATCCTAGTGGCTTAAGGCTTAAATGCACTTGCCAAATCTCTTAGTTATAAACCACCTTGTTAGGACCTCCATAGTCATCACTCTCATCCTAACTTTCAGCTCTTGCAACCTCTTAAAATCATCTCATCATGAGAAAAACCCCAAGTAGTAACTTATCCACCAAAGAACCACCCATGAAAAGAGCTCGTGTTATACACGAAATTTCTTCAACCGAATCATCTCCTATCAAACCAACAAATGATAGAATTCTTCATCATCCAATAAAACCAATTCCTAAAAGGATAGTACCTACAAAACTACCTATGCCAAACACCACCATACCTCTTAGGCCAAACAATATAATCTCCACTAAACCATCACCATTGGTTCCTAGAGCTATTTCATTTACATCCCCACTATCATCACCTCACCTCTACAATTTAGAGGACTTGCCTCCTAGGCCATCTCATCCGCTTCCGCCAACAGCATTCTTCTCATTAGGAGAAATAATGGTTCAAAATCAAGGTGTTGAGTCAACACTTGCTCCGTCTTCCTTTTACGCGTTTCCATCATATAACCCCATTTGGATTATGAGAAATCATCAAAGTCAACCACCCGACCATATGGAAGTTGACACTTCTCTACCACCACCATCATTTTTGGTTGAGTCATTCTCAAATGCACTTCCACCAATTCCTCCATCGTTTGAAGCTCCACAAGCCGCTTCATTTGATCCTTCGCATCAAGCCATTTCACTTCTTCCACCACCACTACCTAGCCATGACAAAGATTGCTATCATTGTCAACATGTTGAAAGTTTGATACATGAAGTACGAGAAGACCAACGTTTCATGTTCTATCATCTCCTCGAATATTTCGACGAGATTAAACCTAAACAAAACTTGAGCTAGAAGATTTTAGTGGTGTCCTAGCATCAAGCGATAGTTTGTTTAGAAATTCCTAGTCATGTATTTTCTTATTTTCTTAGTTTTTAGAGTCATGTATATCATAACTCTAGTTTTATTAAATGGAATTACATGCTACTTGTTATTTTGTTGAGCATATGATTTGTGTGATAACATTACTTGTTATATCACCTTGGCTGTAATTGAATAGCTAATACGGATCCCTCATAATTGCCTAGATGGATCCCTACTAGGAGGGAACCGTGGGATCCGTAAGACAGAAAGCTTTCTTTCTACTAACTTGAATCACATTTGCAGGAAATTGTGAATTATACTTGATTTCTAACCTTTGTTTTGTAGTTATTCAATTTACATATGAAGACTTTGACATCCTAAAGCTAGGGGGAGCTTTATGTCAAAGCAATACATTACAAATTACTTGCAATACTAGGTTTACATTTTGTGACATCCCTTTGCAAAATTGCAATCATCAAGGGGAGCACATTCGTCTCTTAGACGATATCTTTTGCAAACTTATTTGCAAACAAACTAGATTAGTATCATTTACTTGGCCGCCTTACATAGGGATGGACTCGTCAAGGGGAGTAAAGACGAGATCCTTTCCCGTTATTTGCTCTCTATTTCTTTTTACTTTTAATTCTTTCACATGTTTTCTTAAAACAATGTGTTGCCTTCCTTCAAACACTTTTGTTTTGACAAAAGGGGAAAAAGTAAAAACTACAAATTCAAACTTTTACAATTTTAGCTTTTCCTTAAAATAATTTTATGTTTTGTCATCAACAAAAGGGGAGATTGTTAATACAAATAAGCCGTAAAAACGTTTATTTATATTTTACGATCTTCTAATGTTTTGTCGATAACAAACGTAAAATCATATTAACGAAACAAATAAAATACGTAAATGGTTTGAACTAATAGTTTCTAGCCTATTCACATTTTCACATAAAACACTTAAACAAGTATAAGTGATTTTATGATTTAGTAATACGTATGTACAACAACTAGTGTTTACATATTTGGATAAAATATACACATAACTAGTATGTAGTATATTGGGTAATATAAATGGGTAGAAACTTAAGTATCACAACCCATTGGGCAAATACAGTGAATGTAGTTGGGTACAACCCAAAGCCCATAACCCATGGATCTTGACCCATAACCCATTGCATGATAACATGTTTATATCACATATGGATAATACCCATAACCCATGGATCAACCCATACCCAAGTGACTAAGTGCATTGCACTCAAAGATACATTGTATCTAGCCAAAGATCCATGGTTCAACCCATGACCCATGACCCATAACCAAAATACCCATGGGTAAAGAGGAGCGTTCCACGGATCCCTAGCTTTGTGCTAGTCGGATCCCAAGTGGAAGGGATCCGTGGGATCCGAGGAATAGTAGGATTTTTCCTCTATAAATAGTGACCCATTTCTTCATTATTCATCATCCCTTTCTAACACACTTTCCCCCCTGAGTTAAAACTCACTAACCTTAGATCCAAGAGATCTATGTTTGTAGTTTTGTTTTTGTGTGATCTTTTAGGTTCCTCTTAAAGGCAAGATCACCACCTTTGAAGTCAAGCAAGCTCAAGTCCATGAGTTGCCATGCTTCCTCATCATCAAGGCTACTGAAGTCTTCTTGTTGATGATTCCTTTCGTTTCTCAAAGAAGTGTAGTGTTGAAGACATTAGTGAAAGATGTCTCAAGTGTTAAGACGAAGATATTAGTGAAGGGTATATATCTTCTATAGCGTAAGCACTTGTGGTAGGTGCTTAGAAGTCAAGACAAATTAAGACGAAGATATTAGTGAAGGGTATATATCTTCTATAACGTAAGCACTTGTGGTAGGTGCTTAGAAGTCAAGACAAAGAAGCATTAGTGAAAGGTGCTTAGAAGTCAAGACAAAGAAGCATTAGTGAAATATGCTTAGAAGTGAAGACACAAGACATTAGTGAAAGGTGTCTTGTAGATCTAGTCAAAGGCATTAGTGAAAGGTGCCTTAGATGTACATTCGATATGGTGTGTTTCGATGTACAAGATAGACTAGTATTAGATCCAAGGATATTGATATCCTTGATGATGTTGTAAAGGAGTAGATCTCCTTTGGGATTAGTCGTTGGTGTAGTGTAGTAGTAGTTCCTCCATTGCAATGGAACTAGGTGCTTAGCCTAGTACCTAATAAAGGGTAGGCGACGTTGTGAAGGTGTAGTTCACCTTGGAGTGAAAGAACTAGGTACTTAGCCTAGTACCTTATAAAGGGTGGCGGCGTTATGTAGGTATGGTTCACCTTGGAGTGAAAGAAACCGGTGGTTAGCCTAGCACCGGAAAAAGGGTAGGCGACGTTGTGAAGGCTTATCCGCCATAAGGAGATTGGTGTAGTGATTACGAACTCTCGAGTAGGTTACTCGGGGAGTGGAGTAGGGCAAGGAAGGTGTCCTTGTAGCCGAACCACTACAAATACTCGTGTTGTGGTTTTGTGCTTCTTACTCTTATCTTTTCATTACTTACCTTTATATGCTTGTTTATCAACATCCAACACACACATCCAAATAGATTGTCATAAGTCAATCTAAATACATTAAAAGAAAGTTTTAATTGGCGAAACTATTCAACCCCCCCCCCCCCTTCTAGTTTTCCACAGATAGAAAAAAATGCAGGGGAGTGGAACCAAGACACCAACAGTGAAAGGTGGTGTTGTAATCAAATAGAAAGAATAGGTTGTAAAAAAACTTGTTGAGGAAAAGGATGTTTTGCACACAAAAAAAGGGGGAAGAAGTTGTTCAACAATTTAAGCGAGGTTTAGATGGGAAGGGGAAGGCTAAAATGGTTGAGTTTCTTTGGTTTTGATGTTAAAAACTTGCCTGGTTTTGATGGGAAGGGGAAGGCTAAAAGGGTTGGTGGTGGTGCAGCTGACGTTTCTAGCGGTGTTAAGACACCCTTTAGAAGCGAAGAAAGGATTACAAACGCGTCCTTGCACTTTTCGCCCAAAGGCCATCCTAGGTGATGTTTCAATGATGAATATCATGTCATGTGTTTAATTCTTTTAAGTAATAGTAGTTACCTCACTTATATGTTTGTTGTTTGCATACTTGTTTTTGCAGACAAGGTAGCAGTAGCATCATCACGTTAAGGTTCATGTTTTGTGGGTTCATCAGTTTATTGATATCAATCAGAGATGTGTAGATCATTTGAAGGTTCAGCAATTGAACGTTTTAAAGTGGAAACTGTATCATCTTTTATATTTTGTGAAATGTCAGTAGAACTATGTATCAGACAATGACTCCGTAGTATCAGTTATTTTCTAGTTGCATCAAACATTGAACATATAGTTGGCTATGTCAACTTGCTAAATAATTGGTTATGCATAAATTTGTTTGTTTGTCCTATGGGTTAAATTCTGTGAGAACATACATTGTTTAGCAGTTAACTTTTATAAAGTCATACTTAACATGTCAGGTGTAATGGTATAATTCGGTCAAACAATCACCACTTTATGTATTGGTGGAATTGTCTTGGGTTAGAATTAACTAATGTGTGGTATAAATGTGTATGGACTATAATACCCTCGACTAACTAACTTAAATCAGACGTTGACCGCGACGTTAATGGTCAAGGGACGAGTTTAGCATATAAACTCCATGTTTTGGACTCCCAGCGATGAAAAAGACAACTTTTGATTCAACGTGATGTGCAGGTACAAGATTAGGGACGAACGGTGTATTTTACTCTAAGTTTAATGTATCACTCAGTTACAACTTTCATATAAACTAGACGAATACTCACGCAAAACGACAATTTATAGTGGCAAATAATTATATTTGTGAAATCATGATTCTGATTTAACACTTGATGCAAAACGTGTGTTTTTTTGAAATACAAAACGTGTGGTTTTTAAAATTAATATAGCGTATATTTTTAAAAGGTTGTCAAGTTTAAAATTGATCAAACTTAAAGTGCATTATGAGGTACTCAAGAATAATTTAGACAAACTAAATTAATTTTAGGTTTCATAAATTCTTGGTTACCTCTTCCAAACTTTTTTTTTTTTTTTTTTTTAAGCAAATTTTACCTTTTCTAAACGGACACGAATTGAGATAAATACAGACAAAATGACTTATGTCGACACCTAAGTTAAGGAAATATCCAAATGATCGACAAACTTTACAATCTTTGAAATATAAGATAATTGCTTTAATAATTAATAATGATTTCTTTCTTTAATGCCTTAACTGCTCAAAATGACCCACGCTTTAAAACTGAAGTTGGTGAAAGCACCCACACGACCAAATTTTAATACTCCTATTAATTAATCATATTTTTAGTCTTCAAAAGGATAATAGAGTATCATTTATTGCATATTTACATAGCATGTCCTTTAAGTTAACATCATGAATACTAAATGTTGTACCTTTTAGAAAAGTTGGTTTCAAAATATTTGACTTTATTTTTATTTTTTGAAGTAGGTTCAGTCATGGCGGAGCTATAAAGTTATGGTCGAGAGAACACACTTTGATAATTTTAGAAACTACATGACACATCCGTTCGTTAAAGAAAGAAAATTACAAAAATAGCCAGACATTTTTAAAAAATTACACAATAATTTTTTTTTTTACGTGAGGCACGTGTCTTTCCTGCCCCCTCTTGTTTCCGCCTCTGAGTTGTGTGTCAAGTGACCTATTAAAAAGATGATACCATACTCATCAAAGTGAAGTACAACTCATTAAGTTATTGAACTTTCGATTTTGAAATGAGAGAACATGTATTTTCATGTATAGTTCTTGGATTCCTTTTAAAAGTTACAAAGATGTCACTCTTTAAAAAACCATATTATCCCATGTGATGAAAGCAAATTGAATAGTGAAATCATGTGATGATATTCATTACCAAAACATCAAAAAATGACTTGACTTAGTCAAACATGTGTGTGCTATAATTCACCTTTGTTCAAATTATTAAGTTTTCTTTAGGTTATGGGTTTCTTTAACTTGTGTGATAATGGTATATGGTTAGAACTTAGAAGTGTCTAATGAGCCTTTTTGTTTATGTATCCATATTTATTCCTATATAAAATACATGTAAACTTGGTAACCATCAAACATCAAGGACATAGAAATATAAACTAAGATGTAATTAGGGTAATTGAAGTTCATTTAATACTTCTAACCATGTGATATACGAATCGGAGTTCGTTTAATACTTCTAACCATGTGACAACATGACACGAGTTAGAAAAATTCTTAATTTCTTTATTTAAAAAACCCTCAAAATTTGCTCTTAATTCATATAATATTGAGATATATTCATTGATTCATCAAAATACTCATATTTCTCATGTATCTCGCACGGTGTATCACTGTACGAGATATCGTCTTAGCGATTAATTTCTCGCACGGTGTAAGATTTCATCATTGTACATACGAAAGTTATGCCTTATCGTGTTCATATATGAAGGGAAAAAAGCTCTCACTGGTAGTTAATTTTCGCGACTTTTTTCAAATCCCCAAGCATCTTTGGAGGAAAAACTCACTCAGTATGTGTGAAATGTGAGTATTTTGTTGAATTCATAAAAAATGATTATTTTGTAGAATGATTACTGCCGGATTTTGATTCCTTTACTCAATTTTCTTTATTTTGACTGATAAAATCACAATACCGTATATTTCATTTGAATCTTATCTAAAATCATTCGTAATTAAGAGACTCAAGATTGAGCCTTGGGCACCCAAGACTGGGTCCTCCCTATTACACCTTTTTATGTGCACACGTATTCAAACAATAAAATGTAAGACTTCGGTCTTGTGGGCGTTTGAGTAAATTACGTGTGTTTTGTGTTTTGGTGGGGGTATATATGTATTTAAGTAAGGTATATTTTGATTATGAAGTTAATTATAAAGAGGGAAAACTGGTGTGACATTGAGATGACGATGATAAATGTGATTAATATAATTTTGGGATCTCCTTATTACACCCCGCATAAACTTATTTTTTGTTTGAGAAAAAAATGCCTTGCTTTTTGTAAAATAAACTGTATTATTTAGAATTCATGATTCTTTTTTATTCATATAATAGGATATTAACATTGAATTCTTATTAAATGCATCAAACCTTGAGAAAAAAAGCCATTATTTTGTGACCACACTAAAATACCCTGCCATATTAATATTTACAAGCGACTTTTTGGTTTGTGCCTTTTAAACATTGAAAAAGGATAATGGGCTAAAAGTGTATTTTAGGTGTCACTTTTGTAGTTAGATATGTAACATTGTTTTAATTAGATTATTTAGGAATCATTTTTTAAATTTTAATTAATTTGTTTATTGATTGATGTATTTTTAAGTATCAAATCAAGTATTTTTTTAAAAATCGAATCACAGAATAATCAAAATTTAAAAAAGTAGTCACTAAATACTCTCATTGAAACGATACTACATATTATGAATTATGAAGTGATAACTAAAATACATTTTTATTAAAATTTAACCTTTTTGGAAAATGGAACTTTCAAGAAATAGAAATCACGTCGACTATCAAGTGGCTCTTTGTCAATATTTTCCGACATATTTGTTTGGTGCAAAGAGATTATATTTTGTATAAGTTGATGCCAAATGATGACACTTGTAAAAAACACTTTAAAATATAAATTGCATTTTAAAAGGGATATTGTTCTTTTCATAAAGTACAAAATATGTGTAAATTCTAGATGTTTGCCAATCACCAAGTGTTACAAAGTAACTGGTGTAGAATATTTTTATGTAATATTTATATATATTTTGTTTGTTGTAAAACTAATAATTAAGAAACAAACAAAGAACAAGAATAAAGATTGAAACATGGAGAAATTATATTATTCAAATACAATGATGGGCGTGTATATATAGTTCTGAAGATAGAGTATTCCAAGATACAATTCTACAATTAAGATAACTACCAATACTAATATATATGGACATCCATATCATATTTATCCATACTTGGATGTCCATTTTGAAGATTATCCTCGTTAAAGCCTTACCAGGATAAAACCCGGGTGGGACAAAAATCTAGTGAAGGAAAAAGTACATAACTCTGTGTATACTGGCTTGGGATATTGCATTAAAAACTGCGGGAAAACCTGTAGGGACAAAACCATGGTCAAGGGAAAAAGAGTGCGAATCGTTATCTTTTCTCTCCGATGATCACATCACTTAAACTTATTGAGTCAGTGAAATGCACATTAAAGTGTCTTGATAGAATCACATGAATATATATTCTCTACATGTTGTTCGCGTATCCATTTTTAAGGATTAACACACGTCATACATCTCATTCAAGTACATCATCGTACTTCATAAGTCATTCTTTGTAAACACAATTAATTCAAATGATATATTATATCATGTGTGACCATTGGCGAGAATCATAAATGTTTCATACACATTTTAGTATGACACTTTTAAATCGATATTGTGATCATCATCTTTTAAATCGATATTTTAATTGGAGCACTAGCAGCGTATATATATGATCTAGTCACTTTCTTTAGGTCACTAAACATGTCTGGCAATTACTAGATCTGGAATGTAAATTGTCCCTTGAACTTCAAGTTCATATTCATTAGTGTGAGGATCTTATATCAACATAATTCATTCCAAATTTCTCGCTGCTCATTCTCCCCCCTGAATGAATTATCAATGACAACATCCCATTGTTGTGCATTGTGGTGGATTATCAATACATGTTTCACTCATTTACATAAAACTTTAATGGGAAACATATGGTTCGTGACCAAAACCATTATAATAGGGAGGAATCATTATAGCTTGTTGGCATGATCTTGAATTTATGTTATGTATTTTTAAATCAAATGCCCCATAAAACTTATAGTTTTGTTCTCATAATTATTGGCTTTGCAATCAACTGAAAACGTCTTATAAACGTTTCAACAAAAGCAATTCGCGTATGAACTTGGGTTACATAAAGTTCAACACTTATTCCAATAATCGCCCAATATATGAAAGTATTTACCACCATTTCCAAATACACAATATGTAAAACAATGCTCGCATTTTATAAGCCAAGCCATTAATCACGCTAACCTTAAGTTACGTCTTTGATGATCATTTTGGCGATGCATCGATTTTAAAATTCAAAATGATCCACATGGCGGATGTATAGGCCCACATACATCTCCTTATATTCTTTCCGAAACTTCATAAGACAAAGTCCTTACTTTAATAGGGTAATGATATATTAACAATTAACTTTCATTGAGAACAATCAATTTTATCTTCGAAGAAACTTATGGTTTTTCTATACATTTCGCATCATCATTGACCCGAGATGGTCCAACCAGTCATGCTAACTTTTGAACTAATTTTGGCTCATAAACTATGCTTTATGACCACATGTGCTTCTTGTGCACTTCAGTTATATTTAAAAGTCGAATGATATGGAGAAACTAATACATCATTGCATTTATACTTTGTTTCTCCAATCAAATTTAAAACACTTTTATGGCATTTACATAGTCTAATGTAATTGCACATTAACTTATAGTATTAGAAAAAAAAAAAAAAAAAAAAAACATGCTCTACAAAGTGAAGTTGTACTATTTATGCACATGTGCATTTCCATTAAGGATGTCTCATAAGCAAATAAGATTGAAAACACGTAATAAATAAGTTGCACATGTATGACAAACTTGATGACACAATATTAAGCAAAATATAAACAACTCATACTTTACATGTAACATATTAATATAACAAACTTTATATTTGTTTATATCGCATGTCTTGATTTTCTTGCCAAAATGTCTTAATGACTAACTTCAAACAAAGAGTCTAATGTCAAATACGCATAGTTCAACATTATAATTTATCGGTATATAAGTCTAGTTCATGTTTCTTATATTTGCAATCAAATAGGAGCTTCACGTAAGTGACAGGAAAACTAGTAAATAGATAGAGCATGATGTATTCAAATCTTATTCCCAAACAATATCAAAATATATGCTTAAAATAATCTCATCCCCGCGTCTTTAATTTAGAGATAAGTTAAGGTATCACACCTAACCCGTATCTTTATACTTGGCATAAGTTAGTCTTATGATCATATGTATTATTTTTCATTATATGAAACAATCAGTATATATGATTTTTAGTGATAAAAAAAAACATAAAGCTTCAAATATGTCTCTAACTTGGTCGATTATTTGCTGTTACATAACTTTTGTTTTCTTTTATTTGCATCTTACAATGTTATGTTGTTATAACGACAGGCCAATTCCAAACTGCACTCTATTTTTTTCTTTTTGAATTGAACTTCTTAGGTGGTAAAAATATAATCAAGTTGAGTTGCACATGGAATTTAAAGAGTAAACCAGTGATGATCATTAAAAGTATACACAACAGATTATATAAATAAAAAATACCACTTTGGCAACCTAATGAGACTGTTGGAGAATGGTTTGCCAAAAACGGCAGGCCCCAGGACCCGAACCTAGAAAAGTAATTTGTTATAAACTTGTCTTGAATTATTTTCTTATTAACGCCTTTAAAAAAAATATGAATCATGAAGCACGGCGAAAATAATATCTAGTTTGTTTAATAACTTCTCATCTTCATAATCATTCTTTTTATAAAGTTAATGTTCGCATACAATTTACTGTACCCTTTTTTTTTTATATATGCAATTGATATTAGCTTCATTCTCAATATATTATAACAAGTAATGTATCTATCAACAAAAATAGATCCGTATTCACAATTTTCACGTTTTCTATATAGTTTGAATTAATAGTGACTCTCAATAAAGATATCAAATAATCTCATCCAATAATGTTCCTCTAAATTACGAATATGTGTTGAGATCATAAATATTAATATATGAATGAGTTTTGAATACGTACGTACCTTTTCGAATCAAAAAACAGTATTGCATTAGACTTCAACGAAAACGAAAACCAAACCTGTGTAATACATCCTTCACGTCTCTCTTTTATTACAATTTTGAAAAAAAACAATTTTAGAGCGTGCTGATAACGTGTTGTAAAACTAATAATTAAGAAACAAACAAAGAACAAGAATAAAGATTGAAACATGAAGAAATTGTATTATTCATCTCACAATGGAGGCATGTATATATAGTTCTGAAGATAGAGTATTAGCAAGATACAATTCTCTAATTCTCTAATTAAGATAAAGTATTCCATATTTATTTTTTGAGCAACTTCGTCAATATCTATATATATTTTGTTAAAGTTGCAACTTTTGGACTTTAAGTTAAGGGGAAATCTTACCTGCATTATAATGCACGTAAGCTGTGTGCTTTCCTTTGTTAAAAAAGAGGGAGACATGGACTAAACAAAGAGAATCATGAAAATGTAGAGACTTAATTATAAAGTTTTAAATTTTTTTACAAAGCAAAGCAGGTAACTTAACTATCATTCATTTTACTATATATCATTGATGATTGTAAAGATAATAATTAAGGATGGTTGATTGGTTATAATGCAATGAGTCGTAATTCATTATTTCTCATAATTTCGAATGTAATGATTCTTCTTATAATTAACTATATCGTCTTAATCACACACAACATTTCTATTTGATTAAACTGAAAATTAAAAAACAGATCATTTCTAGGCAAAAAGAGTTTGTATATGATCAATTCTATGGAGATCTTGAATATAGAAAGGTCATGCCAAGAATCTATATGTTTATCTTGTCACACAAATGATACTAATTGTCATTTTCGTTTTTCTTTAAGTGATTACACAGATTTGGCTATTGCGTTGTTAATAGTGATTGAGATCAAACTTGTATGTTGGTCAAATCATCGTAAAATAAGGGTATCACAATTCAGAAATTTTAGTTTTTCGAACCAAGCATAAACTATGATAATAGTAATACTCATTATATTCTTTATTATTCTCATTGCTATTTTGATTTCCATTATTCGATACGAACCAAGTACCCCCAAGCAGTTTAGCATGGACCAAATGAAGCTATAGATCAGAGCAGAATCAACTAAAACTCTCGTATTGTGAGTGAAAATCATATAATCTTAACATTTACATTTCTTAATCAAAACAAGCCTATTTTTTGACCAAAGAAACAACATGACTAGTTCAATAATTTTCATTAGATTTTGATTCCTTAATATCCATTCATGTAGTACTTCATTATGCCATATATTTAAGATCTATTTCTATAGATAAAACCATCTATTTACATAAGGTCATATGCTATGAAAGTAGCTTGAAAGATTTGAAAAACAAGCAAAAAACTACTTTAGCCGCTATACGTTTAGGCACGACCATACATAACATAGGAATCATACTGTTATTTGTAGATAATCTCTAACCTTATTAATTATTTTAGCTGATTGTCTTTGACTAGAAATTAAATGGTTTATCATTTATAGCTCAAATGAGTCTAAAAGTGCAGAGTACATAAGCGAACATAATTGAGTTTATGCTGATGGTTGTAACTTGTAAGTTGTAACCACATTTATGCTCTCATTTGTAGGACATAACATCAAACCATACTAACATTAAATTAACAAGCTTTCTTATCTAAGAAAGTATTTCGTGAAACCAGAGAGATACATATAGGCTATGTTTGGCGACAAATAGCGTGCTTGATGCTTGATAGCGATAGTTGTTTGTTTAAAAAGCGTGTTTGGTAACGTGTAGCGTAATTATAAAGTATAAAATTACGAAAAAGGTCATTTAGACATTAAAATAAAATAAATGATTAAACAAATGAGGGTATATATGTAATTTCATAAACCAAATGCTTTGAGCAATTCTGGAATGCTTATGCAAGAAGCATTTAAATTGGAGCGATAATATTCAAACGCTTGTTAAGGTGTTGCCAAACAAGCTTTTCGTCTAAAATAGTTACTATTTGTCGCTTATCGCTCCTAAATACTTTCAAATACTTGTTTCCAGACCATAGAGTCAAAAAATTTTGATCGAAAAACAATCCCACGATTCACATTAAATTAGTATCCAAATTTTAACCGTTAACACACCACAAAATTCATGCATTTTCTATTGAATTGCTATTTTAATCTAAGTATGATATGAACCAAGCATACATAATATTACCATTACTACCATGGACATATACATACTTATATAAAAACAAAATAATAATAATAATAATAATAATAATAATAATAATAATAATAATAAGAAGAAGAAGAAAACTCTAACAAAGTGTGAATAAATCAACTAAATATTGTGTTATCTTGTTATAAGATTGGGTGTTATGATCACCAAACTCGCCACCTCCATTTTAGTGTCACATAATCATTCAACACACTATTAAACTCACTATCAAACAGGTGATATGGTCACCGCCAAACAAAAATATAAAAATACTTCACTTTATACAAATATACCTAACAAACGCGCACACACCAGACCACCAACAAATGCACAAATCAAAATTTAGTTCAATTAAGGGTTCAGATCACACCTGGTAACAGGCTTTGAGGTAGGGGTGTACACCCATCAGGTCGTTGATCTCCTTGACTCTGATAGTAGTAAAATGTAATTCAGGTTACTGATGAAGTTCATGAAGTCCACTCTTCAATCAGTGTGATGCTAAACGGTATTCGTCAGATGAGTTCAGTTTCATACTCTTTGAATAGTAAGCTAAAGGATCTCATCAGGGAGTAGTCTCTTCAAATTGTTCATCTCTTGATGAACAAACTTCGAGGTGAACAACTCATTCGATAAGCATATTCTTAGCGAGTAAACACGCTAGGACTGAATTCAAACTAACTTGTAATGGCTTTGACCTATTCAAAGATAGTTATAACTGCAACTTAATGACCACGTTTAATTGGTCGTGTAACCACTATTTCCTATATAGAAGGAACATTATGATGTAATTAATGGGCCGGTTGATAATCATAATTTCATTATTGGGCTTTGAGTTTTTCCCATAAATTAGAACAAACACTCGATAGAAAGATACGAGAAAACCTAAACACTTAGAAGCGAAAAAGGGTTCTTGCTTTGTGCCTAAAATAAGAACAAATAGTTGGTCTTATCCCAAGAAGATATTCGTGTAACCCAAACATTATGGTCGAATAGTTTTCATTGGAAAGTGATTACACGATTCTAAGTGATATATGGTACAATAATTATCTATACCCATCTGGGATACCACCAACAATCAAAGAAAACTATTTTGTGATAATCAATGGCTGCTGCAATGAAGCATATGGCTGCTAATTTCTTCAAACTAGAAAAGTTTGAATGGGTTGATTTCAGAAGATGGCAAAAGAAGATGTATCTCTTTTGTCAATCATGTGTGTGGTGTATGTTCTGAGCACACCAATTCCAGATGATGGGGATGATGCAACTGTGGAAGTGATAAGGAAATGGAGTAGATGAGACAATGATGACTATATTTGTAGAGGCTTAATCCTCAAAGGTATATCTCATCCTCTATTTGATATTTATCAATATGTTGAATCTGCTAAAAAACTGTGTTATTATTTAGAGGCTAAGTATATGGCTGAGGATGCCTCTAGCAAGATGTTTCTTGTGAGTAATCTTACTAATTACAAAATGGTCGATTCTATACATGTCATTGAACAATACAATGAAATTCTTGGTATAGTTGATCGGTTCACACAACATAAAATGAACATGGATGAGGCTATTTCAGTCTCTTATGTCATTGATAAACTCCATCATTTTTGGAAACATTTCAAGCATACCTTGAAACATAAGAAAGAGAAATCTACTCTTGTTGAGTTGGGTAGTCATCTGCGTATTGAGGAATCCCTCAGGGCACAAGATAATGACAAGCCAAAGAGCAACAATGTTGATGGTTCATTAATCATCAATATGGTGTAACATAACAATTCCACCAGGAACAATGACAACAAGGGTAAACGCAAACATCAGGATAATACCAAGGCTGATCCTAACAAAAAGTCAAAATTAACTTGTTGGAAGTGTGGTAAACCAAGACACTTGACAAAGAATTGAAAGGGTGTTAAAGTTGGTAATAAAACCAATGGTTCAGGCATAAGTGGTTCAGGGAGTGGTTCAACAATCCATGTGTGCAAAGATAGATGTTGGTTCAAGACCTATGAGTTGTTGAATGATGGTTCTATTCTTCAAATGGGAAATAAGTCAACGACCCTGGTGCATGGACGTGAAAGTGTAGATTTAAGATTTAGTTTTGAAAATATTATTTCTTTGTTTAATGTTTTGCATGTACCACAAATTAGAAAGAATTTGGTTTCTAGTAGTGTTTTGAATAATTATGGCTACAAACAACTTATTGAATATGATAAGTTTATTTTATCTAAACATTGAATGTTTATTGGTTTTGGCTATCAGTGCATTCAAATGTCCAGGCTTAATATTGTTATTGATATAGTTAATTCAACTTTTATGCCAACCTCTAAACTGAATGATTCAACCCTTTGGCATGCTAGCTTGGCCATGTTCACTTTAAAAAAATGCAAGATATGTCTAAAGATGCCATAATACATGCCTTTGAATTAAACAATGAAAAGTGTAAAACTTGTATAGTGACTAAAATCACTAAGCAACCATTCCAAAATGTTGAAAGAGAAATTTTGGAGTTAATTCATAGCGACTTATGTGACTTGCATGCTACTCAATCAGTGGGGAATAAGAAATACTTTGTGACTTTTATTGATGATGTTTATAGGTTTTGTTATGTGCATTTGTTACATTCGAAAGATGAAACATTAGATGTATTTAAAGTGTTTAAAACTGAAGTGAAATTACAATAAGGAGCCCTAATCAAAAGATTCATGACTGATAGAGGAGGTGCATATATGGATAATTCATATTTTCAGTCTGTTGGATAATCCATGAAACGATGCCGCTCCTATTCCCCACAACAAATGGTATATCTTAAATAAAAAATAGGGTACTGAAAGAAATGGTTAACTTCATGTTGTCTTATTTGGGGCTGAGTCAAGGATTCTAGGGTGAAGCTATGTTATCAGCTTGTTATTTATTGAAAAGGGTTCCAAATAAAAAGAACAAGGTTACCCCTTATGAACTCTAGACTAAAAGGAAACCCAACCTGAACTATCTCAGAGTTTGGGGTTGTAAAACAGTTGTAAGACTCCCTGATCCAAACCTGAAAAATTTGGGTAACAGAGGTATAGATTGCATATTTCTTGAATATGTTGAGCATTCAAAGGCGTATATGTTATATGTTATTGAACCTAATGACTTTGTTTCAATTAACTCTATAATTGAATCAAGGGATGCAATATTCGATGAGAATAGATTCTCATCTATACCCAGACCTAACCATATAGTTTCAAGTTCAAATGAAACTGGATATGATGGTGTTTCAGAGGTTCTGAAAAAGTCTCGAGGAGGTTGTGGTTCAGCAACCTGAGCTCAAGAAGAGCAAAGGGAATATGACTTCAAAGTCATTTAGACCTGAATTTCAATTATACTTAATCGAAGGAACAAGGGATGAGGTCTCTGACCAATACTCTTATTGCTTTAATGTTGAGGATGTCCCAAAAATATTTGGTGAAGCAATGAAGTCCCGGGATGTTGCTTTCTGGAAAGAAGTAATCAATGATGAGATGAATTCCATCATACGGAACAACACATGGGTGTTGGATGATCTACTACCAGGTTGCAAATGGATTTTCAAAAGAAAAATTAAGGTAGATGGAACTATTGAAAAATTCAAGGCTAGATTGGTCATTTAGGGCTTTAAACAAAAGTCAGGAATAAACTATTTTGATACTTATACTCCAGTAGCTCGTAGCACTACCATAAGACTATTGATTGCCTTAACATCAATTCACAATCTGATTATTCATCAAATGGATGTGAAGACAACTTTAATAAATGGTGAATTAGATGATGAGGTTTATATAAACCAGCCTTAGGGCTTCATCATGCATGTCAATGAACACAAGGTGTGCAAACTGATTAAGTATTTATATGGACTGAAATGGGCACCTAAGCAAGGACATAAAATATTTGATGAAAATTTTGTATAGTGGTTATCTCTTTAACGGTCTGACAAGTGTGTATATAGCAAATTTGATGACTCTGGTAAACGAGTCATTATTTGTCTATATGTTGATGTCATGCTGATCTTTGGAACTGACCAAGCTCAGGTTGACATGACAACTAAATTTTTGTCATCAAAGGTTCTCTATGAATAACATGAGGGAGGCTGATGCTATCCTTAGTATAAGTATCAAACATGAAAGTAAAGGAATTTCTATCTCTCAGGGTACTGAAGAAATATAATTACTTTGATTATACTCCAATGAGTATTCCTATTGATACAAGTGAGAAGGTAGAACCTAACAATGGTCAGGTTGTATCTCAACTTAATATTCAATGGTAATTGGTTGCCTGATGTTGATGTATGTCATGACTTGTACAAGGCCTGATATTGCTTTTGCAGTGGATAAACTGAGTAGGTACACTAGCAATCCTAGTACTCATCATTGGCAAGCAGTTCAACGGGTACTAAAGTATTTGAAGAAAACTATGGATTATAGTTTATCATATATTGGATATCTTTCAATGTTAGTGTTAGAAGGATACATCGATGCAAGATGGATCAACAACACTGAAGATAATTCTTCAACAAATAGTTGGGTATTCTTGCTTGCGAGAGATGCCATCTCATGGGCTTCCAAGAAACAAACTTGTATCACAAGTTCAACTATGGAATCAGAGTTTGTGGCTTTAGCATTTCTGGTAAAAAGCTAAATGGTTGAAAAACTTGTTTTTTGAATTGTGACCTAAACATATAACACCTGTTTCTATATGTTGTGATAGTGCAACTACATTGGCAAAGGCTTATAGCTAGATGTACAATGAGAAATCTAGACACTTAGGTGTCAAGCATAGCATGATTCGTGAACTTATCATGAATGGGGTGATTTCTATAGAGTTTGTAAGATCTAAACAAAATTTAGATGATCATTTGACAAATGGTTTGACTAGAGACTTGGTTTTAAAGTCTGCTAAAGGGATGGGTTTAAAGTCCACCATAGTCGCTGAATATTAAGACACCCAATTCCCTCTTAAGGAAATTCACGAGCTAAATCCAAAGTGGAAAGCTTGATGTTCAAAGGTTGGAACACATGTTGTATATTTCATCCCAAGGTTGTGCTCGGTCCTACTGAAAGGTCTGGGTGAAGGGATTCTTCTTAATAGTTCATTTTGAAAAAGTGCAGTGATTAAACACGTTAAGATTGAATTCAAACTAACTTGTAATGACTTTGACCTATTCAAGGACAGTTATAACTGCAACTTAATGACCACGTTTAATTGGTCGTATAACTACTATTTCCTATAATGAAACAACATTATGATATAATTAATAGGCCGATTAACTGTCATAATTTCATAATTGGGCTTTGAGTTTTTCCTATAATTAGAAGAGACACTTGCATGGAAAAGATACAAAAAACCTAAACACTTAAAAGCGAAAAAGGATTCTTGCTCTGTGTCTAAAACAAGAACAAACACTTTGTCTTATTTCAAAGAGATATTCATGTAACTCATTCATTAGAGTCGAATAATTTCTTTTGAAAAGTAATTACACAATTCTAAATGATATCTAATACATTGATTATCTATACCCGACTGAAAAAAACCACCAACAAAAAATTGCACCCTTGACAGGATGTTGGTCAGTCTTGCTTGGTCGACACCACCATAGTGACTAGGCAAAAACTAGTGTAGTGATTTTGTATAATGATAAAAGGATAACATATTCCACCCTGGCAAAGAAAAGGAGGTTTTGTTGTCTAGTCAAAACTCAAAGATAAGAAGTAGAAAACACAAAAACAAAACAAAACACAAGTGGTTGCAATTGCAATTGCAATTGCAAATTGCCTCAAACACTGACCCCATCAAACCCCTTTTGAGTGTTTCATATATTAGTGATTATCATTTTATATCCAAGATTCTTGATAAAAAAAAATTACCTACTTTTTTATTGCTTTATCCTAAAAAAATGATTCTTTTTCTTCTTTAAGAAAGCAAACTAGAATTTGGGTGTTGTTATTTGATGTTGGTTTAGTTTATTATATTTAGTTATTTATAGAAAGTTGTTGCCTTTATGTGGTATTTAGGTTTGCTTAGCTAAAAAGCATCAAATTTGGTACAAGGGTTTTATAAAAAAAGGTGTTATTAGAATTGTGATTTAGGTATCTTGCGAAAAAAAGCTCGAAAAAATGGATTTTTAGTTGAAGTTGGATTAAGTTTTTTTGAGGTAAAAAGTATCAAATTTTAGGATTAGGGGCTTTTAAGGAAGGTGTTATTTGAGCTAGAAAGCATCCGAATTCGTTAGTTTAGCGAATTCGAGTTTTTAGGAAGAAAAAAAAGGTTGTTATTTGATATGGGGTTAGTGTTTTATGGGATAAAAGCATCAGAAATCCGTAGTTAAGGGAATTAGTATTTGTATACCTTGATCAGAATTCTGTAGTTTAGCTAATTAGGTTTCTTTCTATATTTAGAAAGGCACTATAGTTTAGCGAATTGGAATTCGAGTTTTCTTTCTATTTTTAGAAAGATAGTTAAGCGTGTTTAGGTGAGAATAAGATGATGGGTGGATGTAGTATAGTGTGGTTTAGGAGGGATCTAAGGGTAGAAGATAACCCTGCTTTAGCCGCAGGTGTAAGATCAGGTAAAGTGATAGCGCTTTTCATATGGGCACCCGAAGAAGAAGGTCATTATTACCCCGGAAGGGTATCGAGATGGTGGCTTAAACAAAGTTTATCTTTGCTTGATTCTTCTTTAAAGAATCTTGGAACTTCTTTAATCACTAAAAGATCGACTGATAGTGTTTTATCGTTACTTGATGTTATTAAGTCCACTGGCGCCACTCAGCTCTTTTTTAATCACTTATATGGTCAGCCCTTAACTTTATTTATTTTTATATTATGTGTGTTATTATTTTAAGATTATGCTATAAAGTTTGGATTTTGGATATAAAGGGGGTGTTTGGATGCTGTTACAAAGTACTACGTAATAAATTGCGATTTGAGTTTTTGAAACTGCTATAGTCACGTTTTATGTGTCTCGATTAATGGATTATGCTTATGGTTTCTTTTGATATCTAATGGTTGTTTGGATGTACTATTATACTATAAAATTTCTGTCTTAGCTGATTATAATAAGGAGATTCTAATATAAAATTTCATTTTGGTTTTAAAAATGTTAAATTACTCAACTCACCCGTAGTTATAAGCATCAAATTTTCTGATTTTTGTTTTCAAGTCACAGTAATCATGTGAAAACTCACATCCAATCATCCCCGTGTTTCTTTTCAAGATTGTGGTTGTCAATTTCATGTTTCTTTATATTAGTTTGTGTTGAATTTAAGGGTTGTATCTTTATGTATTGTAGATCCTATATCACTCGTAAGGGATCACCGAGTAAAGGAGATATTAACTGAAAATGGGATAGCAGTACGCTCCTTCAATGCAGACTTGTTATGTGAACCATGGGAAGTTCTTGATGATGAAGGTCGGCCGTTCATTACATTTACATCATTTTGGGATCGATGTCTTAGCATGCCATATGATCCCGAACCTCCACAACTCCCACCTAAAAGAATAATATCAGGTTACTATCTTCTGAATTCCGACATATATTTTGTATCACAACAATACTGAATATTTTTTTCTTCAGGTGACGTGTCTAGATGCCCATCAGACACATTAGTTTTTGAAAACGATTCAGAAAGAGGAAGCAACGCCCTTCTAGCTCGAGCATGGTCACCAGGTTGGAGCAACGCCAACAAAGCTCTAACCGCTTTCATCAACGGGCCACTACTAAACTACTCAACAAACCGCAGGAAAGCTGATAGTGCTACAACCTCATTCCTCTCCCCACACCTACATTTCGGTGAACTAAGTGTTAGAAAAGTATTTCACCAAGTCCGGATTAAACAAACGTTATGGGCCAATGAAGGGAACAAAGCTGGTGAAGAAAGCGTTAATCTGTTTCTTAAATCCATTGGTTTAAGGGAATATTCAAGGTATATGAGTTTCAACCATCCGTATAGTCACGAAAGGCCTCTCTTAGGACACTTGAAGTTTTTCCCATGGGTGATTGACGAAAACTATTTTAAGGCATGGAGACAAGGTAGAACGGGTTACCCATTAGTTGATGCGGGTATGAGGGAGCTTTGGGCTACAGGTTGGTTGCATGACAGGATACGGGTCGTGGTGGCTAGTTTCTTTGTGAAGGTTTTACAGTTACCATGGAGATGGGGTATGAAATACTTTTGGGATACGTTGTTAGATGCGGATCTCGAGAGTGATGCGCTTGGGTGGCAGTATATATCGGGTACTTTGCCTGATAGCCGTGAGTTTGAACGCATTGATAATCCTGAGGTATGACTTTACTTAGACTTTTGGGTAAGGGGTCAAAAGTGTCTAGCTTTCCTTGACCCACCAATAATGTTTGTAATAATGTCCCTGTTTCCGAACTTTGTAAATAATTAATCTGTTAAACATGATTACAAAGTATGTACTTCAAAAAAGTTGTCCGGATTTAGTCATTCTACCTTTTAGGTTTATAAAAAGATGTTTTTGTCTCCTAACCGGGTCATCTTGTAACACGTAGCTTAGAATTTAGCAATTCGATATAAAAAGAGTATCATTTTTGGCAGTCGGTCTTGAAGTGTTTTTTGGTTACAAATTGACCCAAACGGGAAACAAAGCCATAAGTTAATGATTCAATTACTGAAGTACAATGACTAAATCAGGACAACTGAAAAAGTACGTTGGTATTTGATGCGTATAAAATGCAAGAAACTTTTGAATCTTTTTTAACAGATTGAGGGCTATAGTTTCGACCCAAATGGTGAATACGTAAGAAGATGGCTTCCGGAACTTGCTCGACTACCAACCGAATGGATTCACCATCCATACGATGCACCAGAATACGTACTTCAAGCTGCTGGAATCGAACTCGGTTCTAACTACCCTCTCCCAATTGTAACAATCGATGCAGCAAAAGCTCGTTTACAACAAGCATTAACACAAATGTGGCAACATGAAGCAACTTCAAGAGCCGTCCTTGAAAACGGGACGGAAGAAGGGCTTGGTGACTCATCCGATGACACCCCAATTGCTTTCCCTCAAGATATGCAAATGGATATTGAGCAAGAAAATGTTCGGAACCGTCCAATGGGTGTGACTCGTCATTACGAAGATCAAATGGTTCCTAGTATGACTTTGAGCACATCTTTGTTACGTGGGGCCTCATCAGAAGAACAAGAAGAAGAATCACCGATAGATCAAAGGCATCTTGCACGTGATAATAACAGAGCGGAAGTTCCTAATGATGTCATGAATATGGAAGAACGTGTTCAAGCTTTTGATGGTCAATCAGTGTTACCACAGTTTAATATCCAAACGGCTCTTAGGAACACTCAAGATATGTCTCAAGGTGAATCATCTAGTGGTGGCGGGACGTCTAGGAGGGAACGAGATGGTGGTGTGGTCCCCGTGTGGTCACCTGCGAGTTCTAGTTATTCAGAGGCGTTTGTAGGTGAAGATAATTCGTATTTGCAAAGGCATCCACAAGTAATGAATTGGAGGCAACTTTCTCAAACCGGGTAAGACTTACTTTCCTGAGTCAAACACTAGTTCTCAAACCGGGTAAGACTTATTTTTATTTGGGATTTTTTTGGTTTAATTCTGTACTAAATTTTGAAAGCAGGTAAAATTTGTGATTGAGAACGTCAGCCGTACAGATTTTCATCAACGGTACTCGTTTCCAAGACTTGGTCAAAAAGGACAATCTAGGTCAGATTTGTAACTGGAAAGATAACTCTTAGAGAATCCATTATTAGTCCTTTGTTGTTCATATTAATCTTATGTTGTATAGTAAAAACAAAGAAGTGTTTAGACATAAGAATTATGGAGTCGTTAAAAACCCCGAGGTTTTGCCTTTTCATATTTTCATATCATGGTGTGCGATGATTTATCATCGAATAACAAACTTGTACTAACTACGTTGTGTCATAAAGATACAACAAGGTGTGTTATTTATGCAATAGAATGTGAATACACATTGTTATATATGATACTTTTGGTGCTGTCGATTTCGATATCTTGTTGATCCTGTTTTGGTTGTCGAAGAAGACTGTATACGATAGTTGCGGTTAAAGCTCCTACAATAGGGGCAACGATATAAATCCAGAGGTTTTTGTACTCGTTAGCTACAACCGCAGGTCCTATGCTTCTTGCAGGGTTCATTGAAGCTCCTGTAATCGGCCTGCAGTGAAAATTTGGTATTAGTGTAAGTTTTATAGTGGACTTTATTTACTAGAGTATGAAGATGGTATCATTGCTACCCTGCAATTATCACATTGATTAGAAGTGTCACCCCGATCGCGAGTCCTGCAAGCTCCTTGCTCTGAGTTAATCGTTTCAAGATCAAAGTTAACACCTTTAGCAATTCAAAACAAACAAGATTTATAACACATACTAAGCGGGAACATACTGATCTATCGTCGGTTGCAGCCCCGTTAATGCTAAACATCAAAATGAAAGTGATGATGAACTCCCACAAGAAAGCTTCTAAATCCGTTGTTGGAGTCGAAAACTGAGTTAGAGTTGGAAGTGTGTCCTCTTGATGATTGAACAGAACTTCTAAAGTGAGGCATGCGAGCGTAGAACCTAAAATCTGTGAGATCACATAAATTGGCACCTACAAGAACATAAAACCGTATAAAAAACACACACGAAAAGAGACTTTCAAAAGCAACAGTTTAAGGTTCTTACGTATATCAGAGGCAATCTCCCAGAAGCAGCTAAAGAGATAGAAACCGCAGGATTGAAATGTGCACCAGAAATATGTCCGAGTGTGTATATCAAAGCTACTAGACAAAAACCCCACACCAATGCAATGCCTAGGATTGTTAGAGAACGGTCTCTATCAACAAGTGCAGCTCCACACCCTGTGAAAATCAAGATATACGTCCCTACAAGCTCTCCTATAATCTGCTTTTGTGCCAACAAGTTGAACAGTAAACATGTTGCTTTTAATTACATAGTGTAGAATAATGGTTAAAAGTTAAAAACTTTGAAACATTATGGAAAAATTCACTACCTTTTGACAGTAAGATGGAAGAACAGGAACATTATAGAGAAACCTTTTCTGGGTCTGTTCGGTTTTTGTCGTTGGGTTCTCTTGAGTAACAGGCAAAGTATTCCTTCGAGGAGCACGTTTTGGTGTATATGATTGTGGTGAAAATGTGTAAGTTTCTGAGATAGAGTCAGCCATTTGATGATAAAGTTTTGAGCTAGAAAAGATGCTGTTTAGTTTGCGAGTTCAGTGTTATGGACTGGTGTAATGTGGTGCTTTTAAACTGGCTTAAATATTTTGTTAAATTTATTTGACGTTGATGTTACGAAAAAACAGGCATTTGCCAAATGATTGACAAAGATGAAGCCGCTATTGATTCGAAGGTTTGCTAATGAACTGAATTGACTGAGTTTATGTCAGATGCATACATATAGACAATGCCAAATAAGTTTCTGCATATATACTTGTTTGTATTCAGTGAAAGATTTACTTCCGAATAGAGCATCAAAAGTTTTCAGTTTTACCACTGTTGTCGATCCCTGATTATAATCCACATGAGGGAAAACATAGTTTCCGTGTGACAAAAACTCAAAAAGCTAGATTTACATGTAGTTTCGATATTAGCTTATACATCTTCAATAATTTGTCTTTGTTAAGATGTATTTTAGGCATTCAATGTACTTTTTTGAAATAAAACGGTACAAACATCAGTTTATTACCAGTTGTCAAGAATAAAAACCAAATCGTATCTGAGTTTCAGACATGTTATGGAGTGTCTGCTTTCTTCTGTCTCTGTCATGATCGGCAAAGGAGAATCTAAAGCTTTATGCCAAAATTATTTTTTGTTTGTCGAATAACTTTGTTGTGTAACAAGAACATGTTAGGTTCCATTATGCTTGAAAGGTTAGTTGGTATATTCGTGTAGTAGCAGGCGAGTAAACAAGCCAAATGTACTTATTCGTTTGGAAAGTATCCGATCTACATCAAGAACGAATTTGAGGGTTACGTGCAAGTTACAAACACGAGTTTTTATTGTTCTGAATAGTCTTGCGAAACATTGATAACCAGCAAAACCGACTAATTTTAGCATAAGCATTTATGTTATCATAACACACATTTTTCTTTTGTCCTTGCTAAGTGCTATTTTTTTCACATGATGATTGTTTAGAAAATAGTACATGGCCAGATGTGTTATCTTTTAACAAAAATTATCTCATCGATTAAGACACCAAAGAATCAGTCAGAAGACATATTCCTGTCAATTTCTCAAACGATTGGGCGTCTTATATGGGTGTTTACCTGTATCGCCTTTTGCTGAAGAGTGGCCAGTGGCGGGATAGCCAGAGAGAAGATTTTGCACGAGTAAGATAAATCACTAAAATGGAAAATGCCAAGAAGTTAGAAAGAGCACATAAAGAACTTGTTACAACTCTTTTTTCTATGAAACAAATTTGTAATCTACTTTTCACACACTTCCCATCAAGAAACACATTACGGAAAGTAAATATCTAAAAAAAACAACAGTTTTCCTCAGTTTCCAGAACCATCGCGGCTACTACTTGCTTCGCCAAAAGAAACTGAAGCCAATGATTTTGACGCCCATGCAGCCTTAGCCTTGGCATTCATGGCTCCATGCAAATTGCTTCTCTTACAAGGCTCGGTTAACGAGCTAAACAACTGTATTGCACGGTTCATGTACGCTAAAGGATGTTCCCACAAGCTCTTAAACCGTATGTTTGCAATCCTTTGTCTCCATGAAACTCGAGCACATGTCATGATGAATGGGTAGCTCAAATATACCAACCGCAAAACCACGAATAGGGTGGCTAATGCTAAGTATGTTTCATGTTGAAGCATGTTTTCGGGTGACTGGGCCCATGAAAAGTTTTCTGGCTCAGTGTTGTTTTTCTTTTCATGCTCGTGTATGGTTTCCGCCAAGGATGTTTCGTTCGCAGATTCGGGCTTAATACCTATACATAGAATTGTTTAATATAAAGAATTGTCTGGTTTCGTCTATACAAATCTGGCAAAAAAGCAGGCTAGATGATTTAATAAAGACGCACTTGCAACTTTGCAAGTGCCATTTACTTATCAAGCCCATAAAATAGCATGATTCCCATATGAAATGCAGCTAAAATTAACCTAAAGAGACGGTTTTTATTATAAAAAAAATGCGTATGTTACACTATTTGGTGAGATCACACTATAGGTGGCAAAATTGGTAGTTTATGTTAGGTACCGGGTCAAAATGGATGGTTTAATAAAATGGATCAGGTTGACCCACCACCACGTTTTTGTCAATTCTTTATGTTTTTTATGTACCAGTTCAACCTATCGGAGATGCAGCATTTTTAATATGGACTGGGCTGACCCACATTTTATTTTTTACTGCTTCAAAGCAGAAGGACCGAATTTAAAATAAGATTAAAAGTTTACATATTTTATAGAAAGCAGTTTTACCTTTGTAATTTAGAAAACTTCCTTGATAGAACGGACAAATAAGGAGTATTTAAGCAAAAGTGTCATCTAATACCTGTAACATTAGTGTAGAAAGCCATAAGGGAGCCAAGAGTCCGGGAGCCATGATAGCGTGCACGCATTGTTGAGTTTAAGACAAAGAGGGTAGGAAACCCATGAACTCCATACTTTGAGAGTATGCTGCAAATGTAAATTAACCTTTAACTTGTTTATAATGTTATTTAAGGAATTAAGTCCAAATTCATTTATCGGGTTAGAATACTTTACATTTATCTATAAGATATCAGCAAAACAACCCCACATACTTTCAACTTTCAACAAAAACGTGGTTAAGTCCTTCGTATTTTCTGGATAGATTTGCTCCTAAAAGAAATCCTTTTATTAAATATAAAAAATAAAATGATTTTTTTGTAAGTCGGTAAGTCCTCAACCCTTGTTATTGATTTACCATTACACATCCCTAAACTTTCTTAATTTTCATAACCTGAAGTACTACACATCACAATTTTAAGCTTGGAGAACCGAAACAAACACTAAAACTATTTAGCCTAACCCGCATTTTACAATAACCAGTACGAGGAATTTACAAGAAACACGTCAAAGGCATTAATGGTTCGTTTTGGTTCAAAAAGTTGGACCAATTACACCGTCCGCAATAAATAAAAGCAACTACATGTTTTTGGATGAAATAAAAGCAGTACACAGGGTCTCATACCTTGGTCTTATGACAGATTCTTCAATCGCAAAATGAGCAACAGAAGGATACAAGGAAGCCATCACCGATAAACTTGGTCTAAACGTTATTGAGAAGGGGCACCAGGATGCATAAAAGAGCACAACAACGTAATCTTGAGCATTCTTATGAACCATACTCAATGCCTTTTGCAATGACGCCTCATCTCCCTGAAAATAAAGATTTCCATCATTGCGTTAGTAATCCAAATCTCACTTTTATATATCGTCTTTGACTACCAAATAAAGATGTAACTAAGTTAATCTTTGCATCCTAAGATAACGGAAATTTTTCAACTCGATAACAAAACTGTTTGACTATGTCTTAGATAACCTTATTACCTTATGTTAAAAAAGTACTCACTCAATACCTAAACATCAAATATAAACCACTAGCAAAACTTGAAAGATGATATTCGGTTCTAGTAACTAAATATGCCTATGAGTGAGCAATTAACCAATGTGATCATAGAATAGCAGCAATTCTTAGGGGAGAATTTGGGTTATATTTCGCATAAATCTCTATAAGGGGTGTATGGACTAGCTTATCTATGGGCTTTATAGACTTACTGAGATTTTGAAAATCCAATAAGCTCACTTTTATGAGCTCGCCAACTTGAACTCATGGACTTAAAAAGCCTTAAGGCGACAAAAGTGAGCTAATCTGCTTTTCCAAATTTCAATAATCCGATAAGCTTACTTTTATGAGCTTGTTGACTCGAGCTTATGAACTTAACCCATAGCAGCAATTCTTAGGGGTTGGAATTGGGTTATATTTAGCATAAATCTTTATAAGGGGTGTTTGGATTAGCTTATATTTGAGCTTTATAGACTTACTGAGATTTTGAAAATCCAATTAGCTCACTTCTATGAGCTCGCCAACTTGAACTCATGGACTTAACAAAGCCTTAAGACGACAAAAATGAGCTAATATGCTTTTCCAAATTTCAATAAGCCGATAAGCTTACTTTTATGAGCTTGTTGACTCGAGCTTATGAACTTAACCCATAATCCGAACAAGGTAAATTTATCCGCTTTTCCAAAACCATTAAGCGGATAAGCGCACTCTATAAGCTTATCAACTAGACCCTACGGACTTGACCCATAACCCAAAAAAGTGAGTTTATAAGCCAATACGCCTACTTATTCATCGTCAACTTGAGCTTATGAACTTTAACCCATAAGCCGGAAAACGTGAGATTATCTGCTTTTCCAAATTCAGTAAGCTGATAAGCTAACTTTATGATCTTATCAACTAGACCCTATGGACTTGACCCATAACCCAAAAAAGTGAGTTTATAAGCCAATAAGCCCCTAAAATAAGCTAACTTTTAGAATCATAAACACCCAATAACAACAACAATAAAACAAACATACCTCAATAACACCAAAAGAATTATCAACCCCATTCAAAGAACAAGTTTCAATACTAAAGATTTCATCTTTAATAGATTTAGGGACACAAATTAAATTAGAAACCTCATCTGCATATGTTAAATTAACAAAAACCATAAATAAAACAAACCCAATTCTTAAAACCATATAAAGATTCATTCTTTTGTATAATTTTTTTTTTTTTTTTTTTAACCCAAATTTCAAGAATCAAGAACAAAGTATATGGAAATGAAATTAATTTGAGAAATGAATTTATGGGTTTTTTATTTTGGGGAAAAGGGTATTTGAAAAAGTAAATTTTTTTGTAAATTGGGTTTCTTTTTTGGGATTTCAAGATTTTCCAGAGGTGATAGATAGAGAATATTATGATAATATTTCTTGTTTCTTTATTTTTTTATTTTTATGTTTTTTTTTTTTTTGTTTTTTTAGTGGTTATGAATTTTGGAATCTTGATAAGTAGACATGAACATCTAATCAGACAAAATTAAAATGGTATGACACTTTTGAGAAATGAAAATTGGTGTTGAAATAAACGATTTGGATAAAAAAATGTTATGATACTTTGAGATATTTAGCTTTGTCTCGTAAGACCGGGCGTAATAAGGTAATCGCGATTGTGTTTTAGACCATTCAAGACGTGTCGGGCTTATTACGGTTCGAAAAGAGAACCCGTATTCAAGCTTAAAAAATGAAGACTCGATCGATGCCAATACCTAGTCGTGTAGTGTATGTTTTTGTGTGTGTGTTTTGTTGAGGTATATGTGTGTAAGTGGAGTATATTCTGATGGTGAAGTTGGTTGTCTTGTTACACTAAGTTTGTGATGAAGTTAGTTGTAAAGAAAGAAAAGCTGATGTGTGTGGTGATGATGATGAATGCGGTCTTAGGGTCTACTTATTACACCCAGTCTCAAATGATTTAAACGACTAACAACTTGTTAGGTTAGAGTAGAGCTGATACGTCTGGCAAACTTGCACGAGTCGGCCCAACTAAACTGGATTACATATATTTTGGTTCGATTTTCGGTTCATATTTTTCGTCATATTCAGTTCTTGGTCTAGTCCAGCTCAGTTCGATCTTAGAAACATCCAATCAATATGCTTTATTGAACCAGATCAAACACATTTTGATCCGGTCCTCAATCAGTTGGGCCATCTTAGTTTTCATTTTGGTTCTGTTTTTAGACCCTAATCAATCCTAGATTAGAGTTAACTTTCTATCTTAGTTGACTAAATATGTGGAGCTATAGTAAAACTGCGAGCCATACATTAGTATTTTGATTTATGAAATGATGTGTGACAGGTGGAGTTCAACATGTCTGGAAATACAGGAGAACGTTCTTTTGCAGATATTATTACCAGTATTCGTTACTAGGTCATTCATAGCATTACTATACCTTCCCTATTCATTGCAGTTTTTTTTTTTTTTTTTTTTTTTTTTTTTGCAGGTTGGTTATATGTCAGCACTTGTTTAGCTTACGATGTGTTTGGAAGCCCTCGGCCAAATTAGTATTTCACTGAGAACTGACGAGGAATTCCATTAATCATCGACCGTTTTGATTCGTTGGAACAACTCAATGAATTTAGTAGATCTTTTTAGGAGACCTCAAAGACCATAAATCGAACCTATCCAATTTTGACAGTGTGATGGTTGGTTGTTCACGGCCTAGTTGTACCTACCGTTTCTTTTTTGGGGTCAATATCAACAATGATACACATTAGACTCGTTTGACTAGTTTTGTGACTTTACATATCACAATTTTACTAATCTGATTTATCGGAGACTTGGAGGTGGACTTTAGTCTAAACAATGGTGACTAAATACAAACTTTTGTTTATAGGTGTGAATATTGTTCATTTCTCAAAGTAAAATGACTAAAATATTTTGCCTTTAGTGGGACTTTGTCATTTTTAAAGTGAAAACGATATCCGTACCAATAATTTGTAATAAGGACGATGCTTTGAAAAAACAAAGACTAATTGCGATTTAAACATACCACATAAACAGTTTTTACTTACGCATTAACATATGTATAGTAGGCATAAGTTAGTATAAATGTTATTACTCATTAGAGTAAATTGCAAAAACCGTCCTTATTGGTTGCAAAGATTGCAAAACCATTCCTGTCTTCCATAATTGCAGGCGGCTCCCTGTAGCAACTGGATCATTTTGGTCCCTGGCACTAACGATGGTTAGTCCTTCCCCGTTAGTTGCTACTATTCAGAGGGCGGTTTTGTTTTTTGCTTTGTGGTCCCAATTGACAATCCAACTATCTATATATAAACAAGTCACGATTGATGTTTTTCCCCAAATTCAAAAACATATCAAACCCTAATTGGAAACTAATTTCTTAAACCCATCAAAAACAAAATTCAACATAAATTGTAAGTTAAGTACAAAGCAAAAGACATAACGCCCTCTGAATAGTAGCAACTAACGGGGAAGGACTAACAATCGTTAGTGCCAAGGACCAAAATAATCCAAAAGTTTCACCACAGGAAGACCGCCTGCAATTATGGAAGAAAAATGACGGTTTTTGCAATTTACTCTACTCGTTATTATTAGTTTAAGGGCTAGAAATTTGTAAGTTGTTACTCCTCATTATTTCAAAGGTTAGAATAAAAAATAGTCCACAAGTTTGATAAAGTTAAAAGGGCAAAGATATTATCTCAAATGAATACTGACTTCTTTTTTTATTTTTATTTTTTTCCTCTTCTAGATTTAGGGTAGATTGACCCATTTTCAGGTTCTTAACTGGATGTTGTCCTTTTTGAAGTCATTCATAACAACCACCACCACCACCTTAACAACAATTGATTAATGGATTTAAAACTAGATGCTTTCAGTTCACAGACCAACATATAATTCAATAAATACCTTGTAACTAACTAACATTCATTTGAAACAAGTCAAACTTTCGTTACTAGCTGGAAAACATTTAATAGATGTTATTCACACATAACTAACTACCCTACAACTTGCCTATAGATATCACTTTTTAAATTCACATGAACTTAAGTAACTAAATATCTAGCTTTAAATGTGCCAGAAATAAGTGTGAGTTGTCCCAAAAATATCATCACGGAAAGGTACATCTTCTTATACTTTCGTCCAATAAAGTCGATACTTATACAACACCACCACTACCTCTCGCCGGAGTGGGGTATGGGAGAAGTGAATAACCAGTCTCCCCTGTAGGATAAACAGGAGAAATGCGCATAGTATATAGTTTCATATTTGTATTCATCGATACCAATTTGTTATCTGTAACATGTGCAGATTCACCGTGGTTTTCTAGCTGCGAGAGATGATTTGAGCACCACTAAAAATGATTGATACAACCATTGACTACTAGGGTACCATACTTGAAGGCTAGACAAAACAGCCTTCTTGATGTGCTATTGGTTGTGTACAAATAGCATTCCTTTAGCTATGATGGTGAGTAGATGAGGTTGTCCTGATGAATTGGTCGTAATTGGCACTTGAGGAAATAGTCTAAAAATTGATATGTATATCGTGTGAGTGTACATAACTTGGCATGATAGTATGGCCACATTCACACAAATTCCACGAATCAAATTCGAAGGGTCCAAAATTGAGGCGTCATTGTCAAGATGTGGTATGTGTTTCGTGCTACATGGGAGTCAATAACTTGGTATGGCCACCCATTTCACACGAATTCCACAAATTAAATCCAACGGGTCCAAAATCGAGGCGTCATTGTCAAGACATGTTGTCTAACGCGTAGAAGTCTAGTTGTACCAATAACATACAAGTCGCTGAAAACACAACTGTTTTCTGTAACACTATTTTAGAAGTCATCTGTACAAAACTAGAGTTACTCTGTGCATCAGATTTTATAATGTTAGCAACAGATGGTACAAGAAGACACAACACAACAGACACTTTTGTTGCAAAGTATAGAGATCATCTCTGTTAGTTTAGAACTCGACAAACAGCAGGAGGGTTTATGCTAAAACTAAAAGAAACAGCTCTAAAACGACAGATCAATCAATGTCTACATATTAATGACCCGAACTTGTTACATAGTTGCAGAAAAGTGGACACTGTTAAAAGGCCACATATGTACCGCAAATCCTAATCATTGCAAATACTTTATGATATAATCTTGCATACTATATGCCGATAAATTTTTCTTCTTAAACCATCCAAAGGAATTTGCAGATCAAGACAAATAACCTTAAATAGAGCTAAAAACCCAACTATCATCTCCACATCAACAACTTTGTTTATACAGGAAGTCCAAAAGCCAATTGCATTAAGAACTGATGCAAACAACCATTTCCACACCAATTTGAAGCACACGTGTTTGTTTACTTTCTTCCTTCAGTAACTCAATTCGGTCTAAAATGATAAGAGGTCCAATTCTATTCGCATACGAAAACTATGACATCTCCATGACTTTGACAATATGCCTAAATGCGACAAAAAAACTACTGTATATGTGAGCTGTGAACAGAGATCAACTGACATCTCAATTCCTAATCAACATAATTGTCTTTTCTATTAAGGTTAAAATCATCCTAAGATCAAAATGTTCACGTATTAACTTTGATGCCTTCACCATTTGGAATCATGATAGATAAATAAACAAGGTTATAGAGATACGATTTTAAGTTAAACTAATTAATGATATTTCAAAAAACATACCATAACTAAACAACATCCATGACTACTGATGGCCTTGATGACTACAGATGGCCTTAAGCAAAGCGGAGAAAATAAACAAGGTTACCTTATGAAAGAATTCTTGTCGTCCGTACCTAGTGAAAGACGAAATCTCCAAATACAGACTATGCTACAAATCTACAACATGTTGGCTTGCCCAGAAAATCCAGCACTGCAATTTGGGCACAGAGAACCAACTCCAGCTTGTGCTTGTTGGTGCATAATAGCCGGGAGTTGAAATTCATTTCTACACCAAGCACATACACTAGTGACCACGTTTCTGCCACCCATATTTGGCATCATTGTGTTCTTTCCCATCCAAAAATTGGGGTCAAATGTTTGTTGTTCCAATCCTGTATGGTACGGGAAGGTCCTTGAATTACTCCCTTGAAGAGCATGTGGATTCTGTTCACCTCGACCTGGTATACTCCCTTGAAGAGCATGTGGATTATGTTCACCTCGACCTGGTATACTCCCTTGAAGAGCATGTGGATTATGGTCACCTCGGCCTGGTATGAACCTATACTCCACAGGTTCAGATCTACCTGATCTCTGTCCATTGACATTTGACCCGTCATTGTATCTTTCACCATGTCTATAGACTCCATCATCAGCCTGTTGATAAAGATAGTAAAATTCAGTGATCTGAGCAACGTTTTAAATCACTAAAATGGTGCAATGTAATAATTGCTTGTTATTTTATAATTAAGTTTAGAGGAAAATAATAGGGTGGCAATTTCGACCGATCTACTTAGAAATGACGATTCTGGTTATGTTTTATCTCTGGCGTATCAGACAGGTAAAAATAATCTAATACCGAAACGGGTCAAACAGGTTGAATATCATTCAAAGTGTATTTTTAATGCATAAAATCTCAAGTTAATTTTTTGTTAGAAATTTAATTGATGCCGCAATAAGAACTTTGAAAATTAAAACTGTTTGGGCAAAAAAGGCGATTTAGGTCCCCCTAACATAAAGTAGCCCACTTTGACCCGCTACCCAAAACCACCCATTTTTTCATCTCTAGAATATATATTTAAGATGGCCTAAACTCAAGACCTTGTTGGACATAATGTCAAAGGAATGAAAACTGCTCGGTGACTGGGTCTGTGCATGAGGATGGCTCTGTGCATGAGGATGGCTCTGTGCATGAGGATTCGCTAAACCACTTTGTAGCTGACTTCCTTGACCAGTGTTCCACATTCCACGATTCACAACTTCATTGGGCTGCCGTTGATTGCTACCAGAACCTACTATAAACTTCTTATCCTCACGACTTCTATACTCATCTGATCTATGATCTTCCCAAGTTCTGCCAGGATAACCCGTGTTATTACCATTATGCTGGAAAGCCCTATTCTGACCTAAATGATCCGCTCTGACTCTCTTCCCTTTTGAGATCCTCAACCATACTATTATTAACCATACTTAAATTTGTTTGGACATCAGTCTTGGGTGGAACTACGGAGCAATTCGCCATCTTTTTCTGGTTAACACTAGTTGTATCTGCGTATAGATCATTAGGGTTCCCAAAAGCAAGATTTAAGTCATGCATGCCAATTCCTCTGTCTTCATCAAAATTAATCCCATCTAACGGTGTGGAATATATCTTATTCCCAAAAATTTCATCAGAGGTTTCAGCAACGGAAAAATGATCAAGCAATCCCCTTTCAGAGCTCTGCTGAGCGCTCTCATACAAACCAGTTACATCATCTTGGAAGCTGAATGCTTGGTCGTTCTCAGGCGGGACAAGTGAGCTGAACTCAAGATTTTTTCGTGTATTGAAATCTATAACACCTGCATTTCTGCCCAAAGAGGCAACCTGATTGTTGATTGATCCATTATTCCGATAGAACTGGAAGTTGTCTATATTGGCTTCCCCTAATTTGTTTGACGGAACATTGTTTACATTGTTCGCCGTATGGAACTTTTCCTTGTTCACAGGTTCATTTTCATGCCATGGTGATACAGATGTGCGACTTTTATAATTGTCTTCCTTCCTAACACTGGTCACGCCTTCCGTACTTGACATATTATAGCTGTCAAATGCACTGCTCCTGACTTCATTTTGACGATCAGGTTTGGAACTTGCAACGCCATAGGAAAATCTATTCTGCTCAAAGCCATGAGGAATCTGATTTACAGATGCGAAACCTACTTTTTGAGGAGCTTGTGTTACTTGATTGACAGATGCAAAACCCACTTTTTGAGGAGCTTGGGTGACCTGATTAACAGATGCAAAACCCACTTTTTGAGGAGCTTGTGTTACCTGATTAACAGATGCAAAACCTACTTTTTGAGGAGCTTGGGTAGCCTGATTAAATGAGGCAAAACCTATCTTCTGAGGAGCTTCTTGTTTAATGGAAGATATCATGCTCTCACTATTGACAGCTTTAAATGTATTGCTGCTTGGTGAAAAAAGGGAAAAGTTTTGTTTCACAGGAAGCTTGGTTGCATCAGCCAGCGATCCTCATCATGCCCATGCCGCCCATGAAAAACCCCAGATGATGACTCATTATTAACAACTTTCTCTTTATCAGATGTCAACTCACCAAATGAACCACGGACATGCATATCATTAATGTTTCCCAAAGCCCTTTCTTCATGCCCATGCCGCCCATGGAAAACCCCAGATGATGACTCGCTATTAACAACTTTCTCCTTCTCAGATGTCAACTCACCAAATGAACTACGGACATGCATATCATTAATGTTTCCCCGAAAGCCCTTTTCATCATGCCCATGCCGCCCATGGAAAACCCCAGATGATGACTCACTATTAACAGCTTTCTCCTTCTCAGATGTCAACTCACCAAATGAACTACGAACATGCATATCATTAATGTTTCCCCGGAAGCCCTTTTCTTCATAGATGCTTGATGTCTGAATCCTTGATTCAGAAACTGCATGACTGGGTTCCTCAACACTACCAGGCTTGCCAATAACGTTTTTACAAACACCACCAGCACCAACCATCAGATCATTTTTAAATGGAGAAAGAGGTCTATTTCCAGAACTTCTTTCCTGTTCTGGTTTGTCGTTAACCTGTGTAAAGCCAATTCTGGAAACTGCATCTTGACCATTAGGTATACCAACTATATCTTTCTCATGAACAGTACGGTGCAGCGAAGTCTTTATGAGCGACGGTTCCACCAGAACTTTCAAATCTCCCATTGCTTTCACTAATAGAAATAGAAGCTTCATGACCCAAACTAAAATCGGATTTAGATACAGAAACATCAGGGACTTCGTTGTCATCTAAATCAAAGTTGTTATCAATACCATCACCAGAGTCTTCACCAAATAAATCTCCATTTGTGTTAAGGTCATGAACAAGCTCATCAGTTTTAGATTCAGCACCATAATTCATTGTATGCTCACTTTGAGGAGACGCGGACATTGGCTCATCATCAAAAAGTGCATCGTGATTTTCTCTTGTAACGTTTTCAGCCGAAATTGATGCAGCGTCATCAGCTTTTTCTGCAGTAGGAGCTTGCGTTGCTTCAGAGGCTTTATTTTCATTTGTCACATGCGTCCCAATATGTTCATTATACTGATTCATGTCATAAAATGTCTTAGAGCAGAACCGGCACTCAAAAAATCCACCTATTACTATACTCCAATGAGATTGTTCATCTTGGTGTACTAACGCCTGGTGATCCAATAGATCAATCTTTCCATTAAAAATCAAGAAGCACTTGAGGCACTTATAATGCTCTCCTGTGTGTACAGGAACCGGAACTTGTTTCTCTACAGTCTGG